>JARHVA010000758.1:2645000-2745000 GCA_037957365.1 Torreya grandis
TTATTCTATATAATTTATTCCATGTTTGTTTGTTGACAAGGAAGTTTAGCTTTATCATTTGTAAATGTTCATCCATGGGGTATATTTGAAGAGAAAAATCTTCAAGAACTTGAAGATAGAAACTAAAAAATTCAAGAGGAAAATTTTGAAATAAGAAGTATGTGGTAACATTTGGAAGATGATAATCAAAAGTTGTAATATAAGTGATAAACCATGGATAATTTATCATGGGTATCATTTAATAGTTACAACATGAGTTACAAACCAAGGAAGAGATGTTGACAAAGTTCTAAAATAATGGTGAAATGAAAGATAAAGAAGTGTCTACCATGCCAAGGAGACCATCCTCTACCAAAGATGCATAAACCATGAGGGAGGTATGAAAATTAAGCACTACACTATATTATCTATCTTCTCATAAATTTCTAGATGATTCATTTGGTAAATTATAGAAGTATACTAAGGGTTTTAGCTCTAATTTATAAACTTATATATGTTATGATGTAAATGCCTTGGTATAAATGACCAAAGAATGACTAATCCCATAATGGTTGAGGAAAGTTCTCAATATGCAGGTTAGGGATATTCTAGTGGAAAATAAGGAGTTGGATAATTCTCTAAGATAACTTAATTAAGGAAAGATTTAAAAATATTAAATTACAACCCACTAACTCTACAAAAATAACCTATGCAAGGTAATTACATCCTTTATTTTTCAAATATAATGAGGAGTTTGATTATCAAAATAATGGGTATGTATCTAATGAAGAGGAAAGAAACATTCCACCACCTCAAAGGGCCAATAAAGAGTCTCCAGAATAGGACAACAACTCTGTGAAGAAAGAGATAACACCTTGACCATGTAAATTAACACAAGATGGAATTATTAAAGGGACAAAATTTCAATGATGGGAATATTATCAATGAAGAATTCAAAGCATATCCAAAGTGAGGTGAACAACCTAAAGATGAGGTAACACATTACCACTTCATCATGCTTGCACAAAGGGAAACCCATGAAGTTATGGATAGAATAAATTTTCCATTATTTGATTCAAACTTAAAAATAATGGTCATATAACACATATTTGTTAGTATACATACCCATTGAAATTTTTTGGAATAAATAACTATTATGTGTCCATGTGTTGGAAGAGGAAATCCATCCAAAATAACCCATTGATTAGATTAAAATTAATTATGAATTATAATTAAATCTAATTAAATTTTTAAATTATGAAAAAATGATCTAGGATGATATACAAGACATAATACATTAAAATAAATAGACCTATAGAATTTATAAAATTTGTAAATTACTAAAAATAGAAACTAGGGTACGGTTAGATTTTTTTTTTTAAATTGATTTATTTTAGACTATATTAATATTTTGTAGACTATGATTGTATGAAATATCTTATAAAAATGGATGAATATATATATATATATATATATATATATATATATATCTGTGTGTGTGTGTGTGTGTGTGTGTGTGTGTGTGTGTGTGTGTGTGTGTGTGTGTGTGTGTGTGTGTGTGTGTGTGTGTGTTTTGGGACAGGTTCACATGAGATAGATAGGATTGCAATGCATTTTTATTTATTACTACAACTTTGTCTTGTCATATTATGTGCTATTTTTAAAAATATGGGTTTTTTCTTCTATGTTTGTATTGATCTATTTCTATGCAGATCCCAAATTGATGCACATAATACCTATAAAATTAGAATTTTAATCCTCCACAAACACGTAAAAAGAAGTCAAATGCAAAAAGGGAAATAATGAGTGAAGTAAGAATGAATGAGCTATCCTAAAAAAAATATTATTGACTGAGTGCTACCTACATAGAGTAAAATGGCCTTAGGCCAATGTAATTATCCCTTTAGGGAAGATTATATGAATGAAACTATAAAATTTGATTAGATTAATTAACAAATAATGACATCAACCTACAATAAAAAATATTAGACTTTTCCAAGGAATATAAAATCATAATAGAATTGCAATAGAGATATTTACTAAGAAAATTGATGCTTTTGAAATCAAAAAGATAAATGCCATGTAAGTGATTGCTGGGTAATTAAATATGTGACCATTTTTATGTTGTTATAGAGATACATTTTGAGGTTTTATGATAAAATAACCTATTGATATGTGTGGTAAATCTATTAGGAATCATGTCATTTTTAGAATATAGTTGTCAGAGCATGAGAGACAATCCTACACTACTAGACTAGTGCACAATGTACTCTTTTTTTCCTAGCTCACACTTATCTTAAAAGGACAAAGGATTATGAAATAAGAGTGATAGTAAAGTATTTAATTAATAGCGAAGAATAAGGATAAAATAAGGAAGTGTAGAAGATTTTATTATTAATTACAATATTTTGAAGGTTTTCTTAGATATTTAAGGTTATCATAATGAAGAATTGGCAAAACAAGGTAAAGATCTCAAGAGAAAGCATTGTCAAACATTTAGTGGTTAAATTTTAGTATCTAAATCCCCTCCCATTTATTCTTTTGGTGCATAAAATTACTAGAGTAAAATAAATACAAACTTAAGTGTGTATAAATACTTTGTTTTTATCATGGATATTTGCGTACCTCCTTGTTGAGGCATGTGTAGAAGTGTTAAACATGTGGTGAATTGAGAGTGATCAAGTCTAAATTTGAAGAATCAATGAAGATGATTAATTTCTAAATATTATATGCTCCAATCCTCATAGATTAATACGTAATACTTTAAGAGACGTGAACTAAATAAGTGGTTTGCTAAATTGAAACAAAAACATTAAGTGTTACTAAGCTATCATGTGGATAACTTCTTGATATGAAAAAAGAGGTGGGAACTAGTACTTGGCTCACTAAAGTGAAACCAATATGTGGATAATAACTTAACTCAAATGTGGTCCACTTGAAAAGGATGAATCATGTCACTAAAGATGGATCTATGTTTGAAAAATAAATTCTTGAAATTTGAAAACTTTAAAAGATAATTATTAATTTTTCATAATAGCTAGTTTATGAATGCATATCAAGATATATAATGCTAATTTGATCTTTTTGAAACTGTTTTAAATCTTGTAACTTTTTTTTCATAAGTGTATATGTGCTCAAGTAACTGTAAGAGTGGAGTACATAAGCAAGTCAAATTCCCCCATAATATGAAAATTCTAATTTGTACATATGTAAACTATCAAATCTGAAATGTATTGCTTATGAAATCTTGGAGATAATCCCACTATGATTCCCCCATTTTGAGATGATGGAAATTTCATACAAATCATTTGTCTCAAAATAAAAACTGAGAGAATTTGTGAAATATATAATTATATAATAAAATTTTGTATATTTTAATTTTATTTGAATATTAGAGACGTAACGTTGGAGCATATGAATATCTTGTATATTACATTGTATCATGAAATTTGAATATATAATCTAAGTAGTGTATGAATCATGTAAATAACTTACAAGAATTGTAAACATAATATTTTAAAAAAAAATGAAAAATTGAAGCACATAAGTGAGATGTACATGATATTTATCATGGAACCATAAATATATGTGATATATATGTATCAGTACATGATAATAATCATGGCACAATATTAACCAATAATGAACATGTAAACAAAGTCACACAATGCCATTTAAGAAGGCCTAAAGGCCACATATAGGGGACATGTAAAATGTCACATAGGGATATAAAGTGTGGATAAGCCTCACACATGAGGCCAAAAATATGAATAAAAGGGGCATATAAATGTCACACAAGCGTATAATGTCAAGGGCCACATACACATGACATGATGATGCCAAATAAACAAGAATATGTATGTTGAACATATACAAGACCAATTACCACATTAAAAAAAAGAAAGTTGAATTATGTTATGTAATGAATAAAGCATATGTATACATGTTCATGTTTATGAAATAACATATTAATCATGACACATGTAAAGTAAGAATGAATATGAGACATTTGTTTTCATCATAGCTCAACTTGGAAATGATATTATGGATAAATGAAATATATAGAAGTGTTCATATATAACTATTATATGAACCCAACTAAGCAAGGTTGTGTAAAATGTTGGAAAAATATCAAAACCATGTAAAATTAGATAGATATGATAATGATCATAAAAGTGAGAGCAAGAACATATATAGATGTCAAAAATTGAGAAAATGAGTTGCCATGAAATATTTGCATTGAAATATTAGTAAGACAATTGTCTTTGATTATTAAAATTGTGGTTAAGAAAATAAGGAAATAAGTGAACAAAAATGAAAATAGATCCAAGGGATAAAATAAAATTGGATTAGGTGTCTGTGAATAAACAATAAAAGTAAATAAAAATAATCTATGTAAAAGTAAGTACTATGTAAGGAATCTAATCAAGTTAATTGGCACACATAAGAGGTTGGTACGGAATGATAAAATGTATCCAACTAATGATATCATCAATAAAATTATCATATGCATATTTAGCTTCTTGATAATAAGGAACAAGCTCTTGTGCAAGAGAAAGTGCCAAGTGCAAAAGCTTATAAATCTAATGAATATCCATGTGTTTTAATGTAACCCTATAAATCACTACTCATATATGTCTAAATATATATCCTCATTTATGGGAGGAGATGATGTAATGACTTGTATATGTGTAGGATCCCTTTGAATAACCTATGATGTAGTACTAGATAAATACCTTATTTTATGTGCCAATTTATGCTTTAGATTAGATGTGTTGATTTATCTATCCAAGTTGATCATGCTCATGTGTAACTATATTATGCTCAAGAATATATGGATAAATTTTAATATATTCATGCTCATAATAGCTAAAAAAATTGAAATATGATCATGCTTATAATTAGGTGTAAATACTAATTTTGGAATATGCTTCTTTGAATGCAAGTCATGATCTTGAATAATTGTATAAACTAATTCATTACCAATTTTATCAATAAATGTTATAAGAAACTATTTTGTATTAAGATTAAGTACCATTGGTTCCATAAATATTATTATTTAATGCATTAAAATTTAACCATTTGATTATCATGAATGTACTTTAGACATTAATGAACTAGAAAAAGAATTGGTTTGATTTTGTGTAACCAAGGTCCCCTTAATAACATATAAAAGATACGTATGCTTAGTGACACTAGTAAAGTATTAGTAAATATAATATGTCCCACTTGTAAGGTAATATGATATGTCCAAGAGTATATTATGTATGGAAATGAAATTATTTGAAAACTCTAGATGTATGCTATATATCTTGATCTATATAACCAAGAAAATTTATAACTATTATGGTGTAAACATTTTAAATTGATCCATTATACATCATAACACTATGTATTGGTTGAATGCCAATGTATTCTCTAAATAATAATGCATGTTTATTATAATCATCATCAACAATTTTAGAATAATCAATTTAAATAAAAGAGAGTGATGTTAGCTTGATTGTAATTGTACCAATGATGATATAAAGTGGATGCCCATATGAATATGGAGGGATTATTATATGCATAATTTAATTTAGAATTTTTCTTATCATATTATGATTCATGATTGGGAAAATTATCTTCACATATTTTTAGCTTTGCATTATCATTTCCTTGTATCTTAGCCTCTCCATAAGGTGTGCTAATATCAATACTACTCTCATCAATGAGGTATTAAATTTTGTGTTTGAGATTCATACATATATTAGTGTAATTCCAAACACATCTATGATAATCAAAAAATGTGTTTCCATCAAAGCTTATATATTGAGGTATAGATAGATATATTTATAATGGTAGAGTAATTATACTAACATAACATTCAAGGATATTTTTTAGTAACACATGAGGAGGCAAATGTAGCTTTGAAAATTACCTTCTTGGTGGAGCTTGTAGTTAAATATTTTGTGGTGGTTATGATATAGAATTAAATATAAATTTATACTCATTTTTGATTTCATTAGTTTTTATATTATAATTAGGCTTTCCTTAAAACATGATAGTTAAAGTAGATAAAGCACTGGAGCTATATTGAGATTATTCAATGTATTCAATTTGACCTCATGTTATTTAACTATATGACATTGTCCATAAAATTATTTTATATTATAAAACATGATATAATATTGAAGAGGAGTAAGTGATATTTGAGTAAAAATATATTGAAGCTCATTATCAACTATTTAATTTTTAATTTTGTCTCTCATGGTCATATATCTTAGAACATAATCACTACTTATCTCATTTGGACCTTATTTGAGCTTTGAAATTTGAGCATAAGATAATTTATCACCAATATTAATAGAAAAATATGACAAAAATGATTTTCCATAGGATTAAAAGCTATAATTTACTAGAGAGGAATATTATAGAACCATCTAAGAGAATAATATTTGAGACTTAGTGGAAATATATTGGTTAACAATCTATCATTATCTATATAATCTAGACAAGTGTTTAACCCTAAAATCTAGATTGGGGAATCTAGAGTTAAATAGGTAGAGATATCCTATGGAAAAAGGATGGTATACTATCTTTAAAGTAGGTCAATTAATTTAAAAACTTAGATAAACTTATACCAATTTTTTTATGCTGAGATATACTAAAAATAGGAAATACAACTATGATATATATTATAATGATAATGGAAAAAAATAATTAGATGGTTTTGATACTAATATTGATATGGATCTAGAATAATAATAAATAATACTAGAAGTGGATTATATATCAATCGTCAAAATCTATATTAATCACTTTTATGACCTTGAATGCTCATGTCTACCTTTAATGGTTATGTTGATGCTTCTATCTAAACTAAACATATGTGTCCTATACAAAATAATTGATTAATATAAATGCAACCACCTAAAATATTCTAGGTTATTTATCACTTTCACTATGATGTGCTTATATTCAAATCATAGTTTGTTATTCATATTCATAGTGGTTGTGAGAAAAATGGATCAGTGGGAACATAATGTTGAGCTACCCCAAAAACCTCTCTATTAATGATAATTACCTACAAAATCAACTTTGAAGAGGTCCTCATAATTATGTAATTATCCTCTACATATAAAGTTATGCATTTATAAGGATACAATGTGTGATAAACAAGTACATAAAGTGACTTGTCTTATAACATGGAAAATGTGGCTCATGAGATGATCCTTTAGTAATTTAAACCTATAGATGTGATGTACCTATGAATAATATGTAAATAGGAAAATATAAGAAAGTTTTATCGACTTGAGTGCTTGATTGAATGCCTTTTTTAAGTTTAATTTTAAGAGGTAATAAGTTTATAGGAAAGGAATTAATGAGGATTGATCATGCATATATACCAATACTTCTGGATAACATATCACATTAAATAATTTAGGCTAACCATAGGAATACATTTCATTTGTAAATTGGATGACTTTAGGGAACTAGACATTTGCATTGGAATAAGATACTAGCATTGATGTAGGTGTTTGACCAAGATGTAAGTATCCAAAAAGCTATAAAATATGCATAGGTATAGAAATTACAAATATATAAGGTAAGAATACTTATAACATTTTGGGTATGATAAAAGGTTTGAGTCATCAGAATAAAATTGGTTAGACTAAGAGATAATTAATTTGGTATAGAGAGATAGTGTATGTGATCTTCTTAGTAGTGAGAAAAGTATATAAGATGAAGTTACATATATGATATGTATTTTATAAGTGTACAAGACTAAGGTGAAATATAATTTATAAATAATGTCTAAATTTCCCCTTTAATCTAGTAACAAAATTTCTAGCTTCAGGGAAATGAAATATACACCAAGGTGTGTATAACACACCTTATCTTTGTGTGAGTCTAACTTGAGTGATTTGTTTTTTATTAACCTATAACCAATATCATGTTACTTAATATAGTAAATTCATATAATCTAAAATTGGAATCATTTTAAATGATTTAAATTGAAATAAATCAATGTTTAGGAGTACACTAGTGTATCGATGCAAATGCCTTAGCTTTTGGCAATCTGATTTGAAAATATGAAAGATATATCATTATGAACCATTAGAACTAGTATAAGTAAAAATATAAATCTGGAAAGAGAATTTATATATAAATATTTAAGGACACATTCCCCCAACCTTAGAGAAAAAGTGAGTTTCTACCTGATAGTTGAGATTAGCTCAACCATGCAACCCAATCATACTTATAACCCAGTGAGTGTGAATGAACCAAGTCAAATGATACTATAAATTGGTGAGGTTTGATGATGTAATCAAGTCCAACCTATAAAATTTTCAATATTGAGTGATTTAATCACCTCAACTATACCAAAAAATGAACCAACTATTATAGTATATTGGCTCAATACTGTACATAAAATTCCAACATATTGGGCGATGACATTCCATAAAAGTGTTTTGAAATCTAAAACTGATTTTAATTTTTTAATTTAGATTCCATTTGCATAGAATATTCACCTCATATATGTCTCATGTTGAAACATGGGTATAATAATTGTACCAATGTATAGAATTATACCATAATTATGTATCTGAATCATATAACTATGCAATTTGGCCAATTTACAAACTATGTGAGTGTGGAGAACATGTTTTCATAACATGCTCCCATTATATATCTAAAGCTAAAACTAGTGTATTTATAGAGAAAATGATAAAAAAAACATGCCCCATATCTATATCTAAATTTAATGAACTATTAAAAATGTGGAATCCATGCCTCTGTGTTATGCCCCCACTAATATGCCCCCTTTCTTGAGATGAGTGGAATTAAAATATGGTAGTCACATTAAGTTGAAAGGATAAGATAATTATATAATCTATGTATGAACCATGTAACATATATAAGAAACATGTATAAGTAGATATATCATTGAATCAAAAATAATGAGATCATATCAAGTCCTAAGATACATGATGTTAATCATGGAAATGTCTAGATAATAGCAATAAAAACTTGAAACGTAATCAAGCATACACATAAGAGCACTCAAAAGTAAATCAAAATAGAATGGTCTAAAGAGACCTCAAACAAGGGGTATGTTCAATTTATACATAATTGAAGGTACATGACTTCAAAAAGTAAGGAATGAAATATCTAAATGTCAACATATAACAAACCATGACATATACAAATATCACACTAGGAAAACATGGGTATGGGGTCCACAATCAATGGAGAATATTAAAATAATTGAATAATAAATATAATACATGACAATAGAAAAGAAAATTAACTCACTCAAGGAAGTGAAAAAAGGAAAAGATGTATAATAAGTAACCAATGTAACATATCACACTAACCCATTGATAATATGTGTTAGCAAAAACAATTAAGTACATAGTATATCAAGTACACTATGAAAAGTATAAGCATGGATAAATGCATGTGTAAGTACATAAGCTGAAACATGATATTGTAAAATGATCATAGAATAATATAAAATAGATGTATCATGATCAAAGAATCATCTTCTCCTAATGTCCACATGACATGAGTAGATGGAAATTCCAAGATGTGAAAATACATAGATAATGTATCTGTGTATGCCTATATCATACTCAAAGCATGCATGAAACATGTGTATATAGAAATAAATGATATGTTATATACCAACATGGAACTAACAACATTTATGCTAAAGAGATAATATAATATATAAATCCTATAAATATTTTTGGATTTTTGAAGCTTTTGGTTTGATTGGTATTTTTGAAATATGTGAGATGTAAAAAAATAGAAGAGATCATGCAAATATTTAACACATAAAATAAATTGATAGAGATGATTGTAGATATATAATTATCACCACTTCCATGTTGAAATTATAAGTTATAATGACTTTCAACAATAATTCACAAACTATAATAAACACCACTAAATTGATCTAATTCATCCACACACATCACGTGCAATTTATGAAACATCTTGATATATCCTTGATTGGACCATGACATTATAACCAACTATCAGCTTTGATCAATTTAACTAGAATTAGATTAATGTTTTTGGGTGACATTTAGAGGCAGCTAATTGAAGTGAAATAATCAAATTTTGGCATTGCATAAGGCACCTAAAATTTAACCATAATTAATTAGTAAAGCAAAAAAAATCAATTGTCTAACTAAAAATTCCTGGAAATGAGTTGATTACTTAGTTATGTGATATTGAAAATTCAAAAAATTATTTGAATTATAACATCATCATGACATCATCATATAGTTTTCATTTACTAAGTATTATTGGGGATAAATATATAAATAAAGGGTAGCCATACCTTATTAATACACCCTCTTTTCAAAATAATTAATATTTTGACTCAAAAATTGAATCCATTTATGACCACACATTTTGATCTATATCCTAAGGTCACACATAATTTGGAAAATCTATAAATACCAAGCAAATTACACACTTCAAAAATATTTTCAGTGAAAAGATATAATGCATAATTTATTCTAAAGCTTCAACCATTTCTTCCATTTTCATTCACAAACCAATATAAATGGTGCATGAGAAGATGTTAGAGGCACTTGACCAAACACATTGATAAATATCTTGAGCTCCATATCTAGGCACAAACATTCTTATGAACCAATCTTAAAGGGAAGTTCATGACAAACGTATAGCTTGTCTGTTTTATGCTCTTTTATTTTCTTTTTACTGCATTAACCTTGCCCAATCAAGGGAGTAAACATAATATGCTAGTTCTTTGTATTTTTTCTTGATTTTATTCACTAATGAATATACTAACCTATTTTTAATTTTATTTCACATTTGACATCCTTGGTGGGACCATGCACCCCACAAAACTCCTTAGAAACCTTCCTAATCTTCTATTTATCAAGTTGGATTGCTATTTGACATTTATATTCCCTTTTTTATTCTCAATTTCATGTATTCTACTTATTATTTATCAATTAGATCACCTTGTAGAATGGTGAGATCACTCATGTAAATGGTGACTTAAACCTACTAATCAATGGGATTGAATTACACCACTCTCTATCTACTGTGTGTTTTTGGTAGATCGGTAGACTTGCCCTCCTAAATGATAGTATTGATGCTAAATTGGTAGATTCACCCTCATAAATGTTGAAGTCACTTTTCTATGTTTTCTAAAAATTAATTAACTTGAACTTCTAAATAATGGGATTGACCTAAAATTAGTGGGGTTGATAGATAAATGACAAAGTCATTATAAGGTAATTTATATTATGTTTGACATTTTTTTTGAAACAACAAACTATCTAGTAATTGGTAGGTTCATCCTACTAATTGGTGAAGTCTCTAAATTTGTAATTTTGACCCCTTGAATAATAATATGTTTGATTTAAAATCAACAAGATCAATCTATGGAATAGTGGGATTGCCCTACTGTAAAATTTTCCCAAGACTTAAAAACTATAGATATCAACTTCCTCTTGACAATAAAAATCATTATTTGAATGCTTAATAGCTTGTATTGTAAGATTTGATGTATTTTTAAGTATTTTTCACAATTTTACAAGGAAAAATTCAATCATATTTTCTATTTGGTGCTTAATAATGAACAATCACTTTTGACATGGATCCTAAGAGTGTATGCATTTCAATTTTTAAATTAAGTGGTTTGTAATTTACATTATTATTTATGGAAACCATTATGCATATGCTCTCCCCTTTCCCCCTTTAGAGATCTTAAGTGACCAAAAAAACATAAGTTTACTTACTTGCATGTGTACTTGAAAAACCATTTCAAAGTATGCTCTTCTCTTTCCATCTGTGAGGTCCTAAGAATTAGAAATGAGGCATGTTTTTCCTTTTTTATTTTACAACCTCATGGGGTGGATTTCATCATCTTCCCACTAGTATTTAAGGGTTATTTTACCTAGGAAGTCACATCTAAGTATCATACCAACCCCATTATCTAATTGGGTATACAAATTGAGGTCATGCCAATGGTATCTTAGATGACATGTTCCTTAGACCCTAATAATGGTAATAACACTTCACTAAGACCCCAATGACTGAAGTGGTCATAAAGAGACAAGACCCTTTAGATAATGGCCTACATAATCTTGAAACCAATAGAAAAATTATTCTAAAGCACCCATGTATCACAAGGTATATTATGACCATATATAAAATCCAATGAAAACTTAGAATATAAACTACTTCCTTCACAACATTATCATTAATGTATGGGTACAAATATATATGCCCTCAATGATCAACTTTTAGTAATACCTTTGAGAGAAGGGTGGGGTTAAAATACCACCAATAATTTCAATAGTTTCTTTGATGAACCATTAAATTTTATCATCTCAAAGACAAGTATATCAAAATGAATCAATAATTAAGATATAAATTCATGTTATTCTATAAGTTATGTTCATGATTACTTGCATACTTTTTTGAAACCAATCTTGTGTTCAAAACCATATTCAAAACAAATATACCAAGTTCTATAAGAAAACATTTCAAAACACATTCACACACTAAGGTGTTATGCTTCCTAACTATTCCAAACCATCCTTAGTAACTTTGTGGTGTTATGTGTTCTAATTGAAATAATGCCTTGTCTTATTTGGTACCATTATGCTACCCATTCCATTCTTGGTCTCAAAATAGAATTTCCTTGTGTCAAAATTCAAAGTCTAAAGTCCAATTTTAGGTTCCAATTTAGGTATAAAACCATTTGATCTCATTCCAAGTTTCAAAAAAATTGTGTCAAAAGTATACCTAGGTCCAAACCATTATCTATTTTAAAAACCATTCGAAGACATGCCTATGTGTGTAGTGGGACCTCTTATAGCCCTAGATTTGAGGAAAAAATTTATGATCCCTCAATATACCTTTAAAATTCTAAATAATGAGGATACCGATGACCACCCAATAGTGTTTTAAGACCTCCCTCCTATTTTAATAACTATTCCAAGTCAATTTGAACAACAAATCATGGAAGATAAGGATGAATAACTTCTAAGACTATTAGAATATCAAGCCAAGGTCCCATATAACTTCCCCATAGACCAATTATGCAAAATTATTTGTATATAAGAATTAACTCAATAATTACCTATTATTCAAAGTCATCCCATTATGAAAAGTACAAAACTATCCATTACATCATCCACTAAAGGGAAGGGACAACTTGTTGACCTATCCCAACATGACCAAATCATTACTTCTTTAATACAAAAAAATAATCAATAATATGTTGATCAACTGGTAGATTATTTAACTTATTATTTAATGGTAACATCATTAAATAATATCACTTTTATAGAGAAAAAGAAATTTCTCAAGTAACCAAAAAAACCCATAAAAAATGTTACATCTAATGACCCATTGGTTATGTCTAAATAGCCCATTCTAATGAATGATATGCAAAACTTTCCACTTGATACACAACATACCTTGTTTAACCAAAAATAAATCCTTTCCAATGAATTTTTTTAAAATAATACACTATAAGTTCCAAATAATGCACAATAAGTGACAAATAATTTACAAGTTACCACTAATCTACCATAATAAAAAGCATTGGGAAGATCTCAACACACAATTCTTATTTATTCTAATTTACAATAATAATGCCTTCATGTGAACCAAAAAATAGTTCCTAAAAACCAATAAAAAATTCTTCCAAACCAACAAAATATCCCCTACAATTCATAATAGTAAATCCATTATAATTTCCAACAATAGTTTCTTCTAAACCAACAATACATTACCTATTCCAATCCAAATATGAACCAACAACAAATCCATCTTTAAAATTAGAATGCATGTTATAGGGTGAATATACCTAATATAACTGCATAAATAGGAACCATTACTACTTATCATATTACCAACCAAAGCCATCAAACACAACAAAATACCTTCCTTTCATCAAAAAATGCTCCCAACATCCAAGATTGGAATATAATGAAGGAAATTATTTTCAAACTTCAAGCAAGTAACCAAACACACAAAAAGTGTAAACTTGATGAAATATGCCCTTATCCTTTTAATATCTTATTACTAAAATTTTATAAATACAAATGGAAAGGTGACCTAAGAGAACATTTGTAGGCATTCTTCATCATGTGCTAAGAAGTAGCTTACGATATTATATATTTGTTTAATTTGTTTCCATTTAGTTTGAGTGGAGAAGATTTAGAGTGTCTCTTAAATTTAATAAAGGGGTTTATAATCAATTTAGATGACTTATAAAAATATTGTCAACTAATTCTCTTACAATATAGAGCATGAGCTAACAATAGTAGATTTGTGCAAAGCCAAGTAGTGAGGAAGATGTTGATATGGGTCTTGTAAACATCCCCAAAATTAATGATGTACCCTTAAAAAATTTTGGATCTTAATAGAGGTAAAATATACTCCAAGGCATGATTTCTATTTATGGTTTAAACAACCTTGTGGTGGAATAACAAGTAGAGCATGCAGGTTGTTAACTAGGTTTGCTTATATGAAATGAATCCTAGTAAAGGAATCAAACCTAAGTGAGTGGGATGGATGGGTGGTACCAAATATAGAGTGAGTAGGTATTAGTCAAATAAAATTCAAAAAGAGGGAAGGGTAGAGTATAAAAGAAATTTCTTTGGTGTCAATATTTCACTTCCTAGGTTGGTTTCTTTGTGGACAAGTGTTTCAAAACTAATGCTTATTATTTGTAGCTATTGCACACTCACAAGAAAACATAGTTAGGCAGTTTTGGGAAATGGTATAAGAAACTTAATGGTATAAAATTAAGGTTACTCCCTTTAGAGTTGTTATTCCACACCCTTACTTAGGACATTATAGCTCAGACCAAGAAGGCATCTAAGGCAATTGTAGCACACACTTAGAAGACTATACCATAGAAAAAACACTCTTGCATACTATTAACATAGTTTTAACCCATTAATCAATAATCAATCAAATTTAATAACTTTTAATATATTTTTCATGTATAATATTAGCATACATCAATGAAAACAATCCTAATTATCTATAGCTTTTGCACACTTCAAAATACTGTATTAACACAACTAAGAAAGTAAAACCTTAATAATATAGAAATGGAAGGAAAGAACACAAACCAATTACATGGCAATCAAAATTGATTTATTCATGTATTGATTAAACTTATGACCCTTTGGAATGTGTAATTACATGAATATATAGACTTGGGGAGGGGATGCATCATCCTATAAGTGCATGTGAACTCATAGTTACATTACGCAATTGAACCTTAGTTATAATTTCAACATCAAAATTGCATGTGTGATGCTCATAGTTAATTATAACTACAAGATCAACTAGAATGTATAATGAAATGCATCATGTGCCTGATTACAAATAATTTAGGAAACTTTGAATTTATGTTCTAAGTATAAGTAAATTATAAGTACAAATACAAGTACTATATGTATGTGTACATATAAAATAAACATTTAACTTAAGACTTACTCAGTGTTTGCATGGGCCTATAGGTTTTTAGATACTTTGAAGTTATATCTTATGCTAAACTAGAAATTTAAGTGTTAGATTTATTATTTACCTCAAAAAATTGATAGTGTTTGTCATCAATGCCATGTTGGTACCTAATAATGCCCATATTAAGTAATAGAGGTCTATGCACCCTATTGATTTTTCAATGAACCTTACATGCTCAGACTTTGTGTTTCTAAAATTAATTTAGAATATTTTAACCTCCATGGCCTTTGTCTTAGAAAAATTCATCTTGGATTCTATTTATTCTAATGTCATTCATTGTAAGTTATGTTTGAATCTTATTAAATCCTATTGTAGGATATGATAAAAATTGACCTTGTTGATAGGCCTACCTATGGGATCCTTAGCCTATGAAAGATTTAGATAATATAAAATCTATAAACTAAGAGTTTGATGCTCTATGTACTTAGGTATTACTACCTTAACTACCATGATCCACTCTATGGCCTCCTAGCTCTTAATGACTATCAAATTGAGGGCATTGGTAGCCTACAATGGGGCCATTAGTTTTAGGTGGGCATATTTCTTACTAATTGTACAAAGAATTAAAAAAATTCAATTTATTTTCATCATGTTTAAAATAATTATACAATTTAGTAGTTTATCCTATATGAGGTGCCAATTCTTCTCTCATTTTAGCAATAGATTGTAGGATATTATATAATCTAGATGTGGAATTTTACACATCTATCTCTATATGTATGAGAACATGCATAGTTTGTTGTTGTTACCTTATTTATTATAATTCTTGATACAACTATTTTATTTCCATTTCAATTCATTTATGTATCTCTACTAGAGCATCCTTGTGATTTTCAAAATATGATTTTAAATATTCTATGTATGGGGACTACCCAATTTCCTATTCTTCCTTTTGGACAAGGTAAATAATTCTCATCTCTCTTCAAAAATGACCCCTCTTCCAATCTCATCTTTCAATTTCCTCTTCCTTACCCTCTACTTACTTCCTGTATATTTTTAAAATGTGGAACTTATAGTGGGTAACTCCATAATTATAAGATTAGGCCTTTGAAAAGCCTTTGATTACATACTTGTCACCCATTATAGGAGTACTAGTTGGGTTGTATCCATAGGTTGAGTGTCTTTAAATTTAGTCTCACCAAATAATTATCTTTATGTATGATTTAAAGTTTATTATAGTAGGGGATCAGAAAGTGAAGGCCAAATAATTTTAGACTAGTCCAATCCATCATATTATGGTAATGGGTGAATTATATAAACTAGCTTCTTATTCTTAGCCTTATATTTTTAAATCATATTAGTATCTTGAGAGGAATTAGGGGAGGCACTATTAAACCTAGTTGAGTAGATGAAATATGGATCTAAGAACTTGCTAATGATCCCCTAGCCTCTTTGTTGCCTTTTTTTGTCTTTGTAGGAGCTAGGATAGTAGTGGAAAGAACCATAATAAGAATAATAGGAATGGATATAGAATATGAAATTGGAGGTAGACTAATTGTGGGAGTAGGAACAACGAGGGTAGCAGATGTATCCTATAACTTTAGAACAATCAAGGCTAGTTGGATAATTAGTTAGGTGAGAACAATCTCCACCTTGGGTACCAAGAGGGGAGGGGGACCACCAAGACTGAGTGAAATAAAATCAAATGTGCTAATAGTAAAAGGAGAAACATAAGACTTAATATGAGTAGTGTAAATTGAAGGGTTTAATTTCTCACTTGATGGCTACTCATATAGTGGTGCTTCAATAACTAGGCTCTATGGAGGGGTTGAGCTCTCAAATTTCTATTATAATAAATGGTTGTCTTACCAACTATGGAAGGTGCCTCTTGTATGGATATGGCTGATGTAACCATAAAAAAACTTTGATATTGATGCAACATTTGGCTAGGTAGGACCCTCAAAATCTAAAGAGTCAAGAAAAATAGGGTCATCTTGTGTTCCCCAAGTGAAGTATTAGGCATCCTTAACTTCTTATTTACTACTTTGAGTGCCAAAGGGGTGTATTTGAGGGTTTCCCTTGATCCTTTGTTGTCTGAGAGGGTGTATTAACCTAAAATTCCAATTAATCCCATATTCTAGTTGGTGGGAGTCTAGTCTGTGCATCTACTATTGAGATAAAAGGTTACCCTTAACTAATTTTGAAGAGGTATTATTTCAAATTGACTAATTATGCTCAGTACTTGACTTGGGAATCATCATTAGCATTGAGTAATAAGAAATAATGGTGAAATTCTAAGTCCCTTGATGTGTTTTTGTACATGACCATGTGGATCCTAGTCCTTGTGTGGTAATGTATCCAATGAATAATACTCTCTATACTTACCTAATTCATAGAAATGATTATATATTACCTATCGCATTATCCATATCATGAGGTTGGAGCTCTAAAATTATATATTCTTTCTCTTGTGCATGTCTTCATCTATGTCCGACCATAATTTGTAGGTAATTTATTACTCCACAAGTTTGTCAAAGACATACTTGGGGAGGCATAAGGGTGATACCTTATGTATTATGACCATGATGATAGTGTAATATAGGTACAAACATTAGTATCCATTAATAAATAGTTTATTCATAATGATTTTGGATATCCTAGGTAGGGGGACTCATGGATAGCCATCCATACCTAGGGGTATACATCTTTTACAATGCATACAATATTCTAAGTGTGTGTATATATGCATGAAAAAATAGAAATAACATATATGATTCTTAATATATTTTAGATATGGGATCTAGATTGACTCATTATGAACATATATTATGGTGACAATAACATCGAAGAGGTAGGACATTATGTATAAATAGCCTCCCTGGGGCATCTTACCCTTGTGTAATATATGCTCCTGTAGTCTTACACTGATTACTTCACCCAAAGTAAATGTAAACTCTAAGGTTATTAGAGGAACTCAATGATTAGATAATAAAATAATCTATTCAAGAGGGTCATCCTAATTCATATTCCCATCCTGAATTTGGTATGTGGCACTAATTGCATGTCTTTCAAATTAATGGTCTCCCTAAAAAGCATCCAGTTGTTGAGTGTTTTCTCAATTTATTTTTATTTTTTCCATGTGAATAAATTATGAAAATTATAAGTAACATATATAATTGGGAAGGAGAGATACATTTTAAACACATCACCCTAGATGCACACAATGACTATTTTATGGTCCAAATAGTATAAGAATGTGTCTCTAGTTATCTTCCTAGAGAACAATAAGTCTCATAGGAGGTCAATGCATGACATGCACTCTAAATTTGTTTCTTTGAATTATAACCCTTGAAATTTTAAGGGGAGGAGGTTTTCAACCAATTGGTGTTGAGATAAAACAATTTTTCTTCAAGGTATGCATGTCAACTTGGTGTATCACCTAACACAATGCTGAATATTTATTATAGTCATTATTTAATACTATAGGATCAAATAATGTATCCTTATATTTAGTCAAATATTTGATAGAAAACCTTGACAATGAAATATTTCCTTAGAATTATTTAGATGAGGATGTAATTTTTATTAAACTGTGTTGATATTAGTCTAATTTGTAAATTAATAGCTCGATTCTCTTGAGTATAATACTATGCTCAAAATGATGGTAGCTATGGATTAATAGCATGTGAGTAATTAAGTTTGGATTTAGATTAATTATAGTGTAATTTTTCATATTTCTTTGATATATATTTCACATTAATTTCTAGTTCATGTGCCATTAATGTCCAATGTCTATAACTTTGATATGTTTATTTAATTCAAACTTTGCTACTTTATTTTGTGGGTATGCCACATAAGCATTATTGATGTTTAGTGTGATTTCCACAAAATTTAATTTTTATAATTATCATTTCATCACTTTTTTCCCTTTGATTTATGATGCCATAGCGATATTAGTAGTCGAGAGTTGTGATATAACATTAAAATAGTGTTTTCAAGGTGAACAAGCCTCCCAAACAAAAGTTCAAAACACTTTTTCCAAAAACCACAATGAGTCAGAGAAAAGTATAGAATAATTTCATGAATATCTTGATAAGCTGAATACTTTTTCTAAAAACCAAAATGTTTAATGTTCCCACTGAACAAAATCATCAAAGACCTAGATGAGCTAGAAAAACTTATTAAATGAATTTTCTAAACACTCTTGCTGAAGAATAGTTTCATGTCAAGTAATTTATTGAAGGGTCTTTCTAAATAGATCCTATGAAGACCAAGATAATCTAAAGTTTTAAACTTCCAAAAGCTTGGTTCCTAAATAATAGGTCTTAAATAGTAAATGGCAAAGTATTTAATATAGGGTTAATAAAGTTATGGAGGCCATGTAAATAGGAATTCCAAATAGTTATCCCAAACAATTCCTCTCAATGAAAACTCTAAAGAGTAAATTAATGTGAAGGTCCATATAAATGTGAAGTGTTGAAAATTATCAAAGGTAGGCTTCTAAAACAATCTTTAAAGATTTGATCCTAAAAAACATAGTTCTAAACAAGTTAATTAAATAATTTCACTGAATAAAATGAGCAGAGACTTGTATATACACAACTACAAAAGAAAATTAGTAGGTTATTAAAAAAACAAATCATGTTCATAGGTTTGTTGAATAACAAAGTTAGTGTAATACATAGATATATATTTTTATAAGACTTTCAAGATAGGGTTAGATCTTTCTAGAAAGATAACAAGTCCCTATTATAAAAAATGAATGGTGGTATATTGGGTAAAATAAGTGGTGACTTACAAGGGAAATACTACTAAGTATTTGATAACCCATAACCTTTGGTTTACAACTTTGAGATCAAACATGAACCATTCCACAAATAATAATTAAATAAGACATACACAAGAGATTCCTAATAACCACATACAACATACTTTCCTCTTCATTTACCCTAGATATGTGTGTGAGGAAGTGATTTCCTTTTATCATTATTGTAAGACCTTTACCATAGACTTGGGATAACTATAGGTTTCACTCTAGTTTCGCAGAAAAATAGATTTAAAAAATGGGCAGGCTATAACACTATTCTATTGTTAGATAGGAATCCATAGCCCTGACATAGGTACCATGGGTTATTTTTATTTCCTCCTCTTGTATTCTTAAATGATGCATGGTACATTGACCTTATTTCATCAATTGATATTTTGGTCACCTTTGGACTTTTATTTAGGTTTTTTGGATCACTCTTTTAAGGATTACTCGGTCCTTATTTTGATAAATTTTTATTTTGTAGAATACTTATAGAAGAGGGAGAGAAGAAACCATGGTGAGATGGTATCTGTGAAAGCATAAAATTACCAAATTATCCCTACCAGCTATACCCATATTAATGGTTATTTTATCAAACAATTATTAACATGATAAGTGTATTTGATCTAGTGACAGTGAGAAAAATTTATCAAATTTATGTCTAGTAATGAGAGCAGCCTTTATATGCCTAATTGAAGTGTTCAATGTTAGCTTTATCATGATTAATTTTCTAGTTACATAACTTAAATTTGAAAATCTGAAATATAAGGGTGGAATATCATATAAGTAAATAAGTTGATATACCTTTTCTTGGTGTGTTTTCCCACAAGTTAGTCCTTTAGCTTCTAAACATGTTATATGAAATCCTAATAGGTTGGATATTTTATTAGAGAATACTAAGGAATTTTGATCATATTGACATAAGATAAATAAAAAAATGTTTAATCTAGAAATTAGGAAGCTAAACTATAAAATGAAATGTTGAAAATAGAAAATTCTAACCTAGTAAGTAGGGCATCTACTCTTTAAAAGCAATAAAACTATTCTAATAAAGAATTAAATATACTCTAATCCTACTCTTACCATCACATATTTTTTTATTAAAGGACATACCTAGATGGTAAAACCTTGAAGTAATGCTTCAAAAATTGTCCATTGACTAGATATGTCATCGCAATGCCTTGGAAGTCCCTCAAATGGAAATCATTATTACTCAATATCTCTAAAATATGATAAGGTCCAATCCAAAATGAGGTAAAATTATCATTCTATCCTTTATTTTCATGGTATTTGTCCCATAAAATCACTAGGTTAGATATTTTGAATGGTTTAAATTTTGCTCTTTTGTTAAACCATCTTTTCATTGTGTCCTGATGTTTACTAAAATTTTGTAAGGATTCAATCCTTGAGTCTTAAATTTATATTATATCCAGTAATTGAGAATCCAATTTACACTTGGTTTCATGTAATATTTCATAAACTAATATGTTGCACATTTAAACATGATTAGGAAAATTTGTTGTTGAGTGCATGCTTGTATCTTGTTCGAGTAACCCATAGTGCATACTTCAGCAGATTGTGCCAATCTCTAAGTTTGTATGCTATAGAATTTATAATTACATCAATAAAGTTATTTTTTGTCAATTTATCCAATATTTTTTTGTTGTGGTTAGTGGTTAGAGGAAGACATGATGGTGATTCTATTGTTGTGGGCCCATTTAGTGAATTTAACTAATTGAAATGCTGGCACATTGTCATAAAATAGAGAGATGGGAGTACCAAATTTAGTTATGATATTTTCCACTAGAAATTTTTTTACATCTTGTACTCTTGAATGCTTTATAGTTATAACTATAGTCCATCATCTGTAATATTCTATAGTAGTGAGTACAAACTTATGGCTAGCTAGATAATTAGGATTAATGACCTCAATGAAGTCCAACTCCCATAAAGTGATTGGTATTCCTTCAATAACAAGCTATAGATGCATTATTATGTGTAGTTATCTTTTATTTAGTACTTGACATTCATGGCATGTTTTAACATGAACATGTGTGTTATTGAAGACTATTGGCTATTAATAACCCATTCTAAGGATTTTAAGGGCTATGATGTTTCCAGTGGGATGACCCCAACCTATATTTTGGTGAAAATTTTCTAGAGTTTATTGAGATTTCCTCATGATATATATCTTAGGTAGATGCCTTCATAATTATTTTTATATAATATCCCTTTTTTTATCATGTCTGAGTTGCTTTGAGTCTCAAATCTCTCCTTTGAGCTTTTATGAGCAAGTATTGAATAATATTAGTATACCAATATCCTTTAGAGACTTGGTTTTCATAAACCTCTTAAATGGTTATGTGTGGGTTAGGCCCAACCATGAGCTAAATGATTACCTAAGCTCTAACAATCTTGTTAGGATTGATTTATGTCAAAATCTTATAGTTTTTACATCCATTTTAATTATATTCTCCCAATTAATTTTATGATAAATTGATCTTAATAGTAGGATCTGGTAAAATGGAAATGGTTTTGTTCCTCAGGATGTAATTTAAAAATTTATTTACCACTTTGACAAAGGAAAATATTTGTTTGTTTATCATATAATACCTAAGTTTTAATTCTTTCAAGCTATGCTCATGAATGCAATAGGATGCTCACTTTCATCTTTATTCTAGAGAGCATGACAACAATAGTATGTATTGAGGCAAATGAATAAAAGAATTATTTGGTGAAGTATATACTTATCAGTACATGGGACTAATATATTAAATTTTTAATGTAATGAAAAGTCTTTTATGCCTCTATAATCCATTCCTCTTTATAATCTTACTTGAGCATTACATTCAGAGGTTGAATGTTTTCTACAAACCCTGATATATAATTTCTCATGAAGTTTATCTTCCCAAAAAAAGATTTGAGTTCCCTCTTACTATTTTGGAATGCAGTCTTTGATATCCCTTGAATTCTATTTGGGCATATTGTAATTCCATATTTGGTGATGATATGACCCAAGATATTGCCTTCTATAATGCCAAATTTTGTATTCTTAGGGTTTAACAAAATACCAAACCTTTTACATATTTTAAATATTAATTATAGGTGACCCACACAATTAGTCCTTGATTTTTAGAAAATTATAAGGTCATCCATGTAAATAATTATACATTTACCTATCATCCCTTAGAATGCATGGTGCATAGATTATTGAAAGGTGGCATCTACATTAATTAATTTGAAATAAATCTTCTGATACACATAAGTACCCTTCTTTGTGGTCAATAATGTCTTCATTCTATCTTCTAATTATACAAGTACCTAGTTATATCCTAAAAATCTATACAACAAGGACATCATTCATAAACCACTCATTATCTAGATAACCTCATACAAGGAAGGCAATAGATAATTTTATTTTTAATAAAATTTATTTAAGTTTCTAAAATCAACACAGATCCTAATCTACCCACTCTTCTTCCTAACTGTAACTAAATTAGCCACCCAAGTAGAATGTTTGATAGGAAAAAATATTTTTTCACTTATGAAGTTTTCCATTTCCTTTTAAATGAGAGGTTATAGGAGAGGATTTAATGAAATTTTCCTTGACATAAATGGTTTGTGGTTTAACTTTAGTGGGATTATATGGGTGATGACCCTTGGGTTGAAAACCTTCAAGTCTACATATGGCCATGCAATCACACCCTTATATTAAGTGAGTATATTCTTCACTCTTTTCCTTTCCTCTAGATGTAGATGAGACTAATTTTAACATATCATGGGTCATATTCATCTCCTAGATTATCCCTTTTGAATTTAGACTCATTTACATTTGGATGCCTTTTTTGCTAAGCTTAAGGATCCAAATCAAATGTCTTTTCTAAGGAAACATTTCCAAAGGGATGCAATTTTCCTTCAGCTAAATGATTCCTCCTTCCCCTAATTCATATTAGAATATGTAAATAATTTCCTTGTCATCAATGATTTGAGACTCAAATTTATCTAAGTTAGTAAAGAACTAGATGATCTTTGGTCATTATTAAAGACATGGAAATTTTCCATGTTGTCTAGAATAGATGGACAAGGTACAAGGTAGATCAAAACCCAAAAAGTAATATTAGGCCATGGGGAGAGTGATCATGTGGATAAAAAATAAGGAATTGATGTGCTAAACCCCCTCTATCTCCATACTTAGAGAGGGGGGTCAAGGGCCCCATATATATATAATATATATATATATATATATATATATATATATATATATATATATATATATATCAGGTGATATAAACCCCCCTTAGTCTATCTAGGGAGAGGGAAACCCTTAACATAAATGGTTATATAGGGGTAGATAAGTACCAAATAGGTGCCCTCAACTCTCTCCATAGATCTTTATATGGATAAAATCTAGTTGAGTGCATAAATGAGCGATATCTAGATAGGTGGTCAGTCAAGTACCTCTATAGAGATTGGCAACCCTCTATAGTGGATAGAGATATGACTCTTTATATAGATTTGGATAAGTAGTATGAGGTCCATGATAGAAATTAAGTAATAATTAATTGATGAATATAATTTTATTGTTAATTTGGATATCTGATCTGACTAGCTCAATGGATAATATTTGTAATTTTGGTTCTTATAGGGGTTCCAAATTAGCATCTAAAGTAGCCAATGAATTAGTAGCTTGATTTTGTTCTCTAGGCACAACCACTATGTTTAAGGCCTCAAAAGAATCAATCAAATCCTAGACTCTATGCTTTTACCCTTTAGATATGATAACTTACATTGGTATTTATTCTTAACTTGATTAAATACTAGTTCCAAGTCTACATAAATTAGTAGTTGTTTGACATTATTTTTTAGAGAAAAATGCAATCCCAAAATTAGTGCCTCATATTATAGTCTATTATTAGTGTAATGGAACTATAATCTATATGATTCCAAGTATTTATTACCTTATGAGTCCAAAAATTCAATGTTAATACTTTATCCTTATTTGGATCTTATGTCATCAAAGTGGAGAGTCCACAACTGGGAAGATCCCTAGACTTCTAGTTCTTACACCTCATGATTTGTAGTAAAGGTATAGATCCCAAGGTTATGATATTTATAACTTAATTATTCATTATTTTTATTGTATTGAGTAACTAAGTCATTTATTAACATCTATTGATCAATTAGAATGTAGTTTGGTATACCTCTCCATGGTAACCAAATGTGAGAGAAGTTTATTTCTACATACCCATTTAACATTTTCGACCAATTCTTGTTAAGGAGTCTGTGTCCTTTTGGATATCCACTACTAGTATGCCAATTTTCATTTATACTCATGGTTTAGATGCTACTTGTATGTGTATATAATTTAGCTCTTATTATAGGGACCATAGTCTTATCTAGCTATGAAACAATCCTATTTGATGGGCTCAGAGTCAAACCCAACTTTTGGAAAATTGAAGTAGGCATCACCATGGCCAAAGCTCTAGAATTGACAAAATGATTGTGGATGTTCTTTCAAAATGTGTGGATGGTCAATAACAAAGGTAGAACATCTGGTTTGACTTTATATATGGCATTGGTGTGAGCATCCTTTATCTTCTCTACAATTGCCTTTCGTATAATAGACCTCCATAAGAGATCCTTTTGTTTAGTTATCTAAGCCAATTCATGAAGAGTAATGTTGGATTCAATCTTCTTCATGTCGTCAAAAAAGTTATACCCTCCTTTTCCTTTCTCCTCTTTATTCTAAGGTTACTCATTCCATTTTGGGGGAGGTGGATTTTAGTCATCTATAGATTCAGTGGAATAGTAGTGTTGTTCAGAGGATTAGACATTATGAAGCGATTCTTATTCCTTCAATTATAATTACCATTTTTATATTGTTGGAAAGAATGTAAATCATCAAATTTATACTATGGTTCATTATAATATTCTTTTGGGAAGAAAGACTTATACATTTCAAATACCATCATAATGTTTGAAGAGCTATATTATAGATAAAACTCTAGTGGATTATTCATTAACTCTTTCCTTACCATTTCTATCTTAAAGGTCTTTAATGCTTCACAGAATTCCACACATTCAATTTCACCATGTTGTGATGTATTATGGACTCTACACCAATTGGGTACAGTCATTTCTACTATGTTGATCTTTGGTAACTTATTTGGCTATTACTATATATTATTCACAAGATAATTGAAGGATTAGTTGTACCTTTGAAACCCAAAATTATGGTTATTATTCTAGTCAATGGTGTTACCCATATTCCTTTATATGTTTAGGAAGCCATTACTCAATTTGTGAACCTTTTTTTGGATGGAATCTAGTTATAATTTGGTAGAACTAGTTCCTTGTGTAACTAAATTATTATAGGGCATTAAATGTGGGTTATGTTGATGACTATTAATCTATGTCTAATTTTTCATATAACCATAGTTCTGATTGGGTGTTTTGTACATTATAGGAGGCATTGCATATAGTTGATTTTGGTTGAAAGCAAGAACATTTTGATTAACATGGGGGACTAGATTCAGATCTAGAAAACTAGAATTAATGTTTGGAGTTCTTGGTATTTAAGGTTTTAGTTGTATATAAATATTGATAGCCTCTTCATATGCTAAAGCCAAAATGTTGGTAACAACATCTCTTCATAAGAACATTGTAGTGGTTGGGTCTAAGGCATTTTTATATATCTCCAATGTAATTACTCCATATGGTCTATACTATAGATTAAGCCAAGTGTACATATTTTGAAAACTAGCATTAAAATCTCAAATTAGTTTATTGATATCCCTCTTCATGTTGGTGAAATTTTGATACACCAATCTAGGGCTAGTGACTTATTTGAATTGGGTAAGAAACATGCACTGACATTCATTATAAGAAGTGATCAAGTTATCTTAAAGGTTGAGGTACCAATCATAAGTAGCATCCTAAAAGGTAAATGGGAAATTACTACATGCAACATCTTCTTGTGTAACATTCATTAGTCTTAAAGTAACCTTAAAATACTTTATATGTTCTTCTATAGTTCTTCCTCCTGAAGGGAAAAAAGAAGGCAATTTTTTTTTTGGGTTCCTAGGTAAATTATGCACATCTCTTGGGATGACAATGATATATATAACTAGCCAAGGTTATTTTTAGGACATAATATGATTGATGGGATGGATATTTTATATTAAAGATGATGTTCCATCCCTGTGTCTATTTGGAACAAGTGATATAGATCTAGGCCTTTAATGTGTTGATAAGGGGGAAACCTAGTAACTATCTTAGGCATCTCTAGTAACTTCTCACTTGGGAAGGCACATAAGTGGCCCTCCTTAGAGTGTCATCTTTTATTTTTTTTGATGTGGGTCTTATGCACATACACAACTTGAACAAGGTATCCTCTAATTTTTAGGATCTTAATGGAGCTAAATGCCACTCTAGGGCATGAGTTATAGGTATGGGTTAAACAAACTTGTGGTGGAATATAAATTAGAGTATGTAGGTTTTTAAATAGGTTTGATATTATTAAAATGAATCCTAGTAAAGAAATAAAACCTGAGTGGGATGGATGAGTGGTACCTAATCTAGAGTGGGTAGGTATTAGACCAATAAAATTAAAAAAGAGGGAAGTGTAGAGTAGAAATGAAGATTATGTGGTCTTAAGAGTTCACTTCCTAATCTGGTTTCTTTTTGGATAAGTGTTTTTAAAATTAATGCTTATTTTTTGTAGTTGTTGTACATGCACAAGCAAACATAGTTAGATAGTTATGGGAAATAATATAGGAAACTTAATGGTCTCAAATGAAGGTTACACCCTTTAGATTTGATATTTCACACCCTTAATTGGGAGATTATAGATTGGACCAAGATGACATCTAAGGTAGTTGTGACACACACTTAAAAAACTATACTAGAGAGAAAACACTTCTACACACTAAGAATATTAACATAGTTTAACCCAATTATTCAATAATCAATGAAATATACTAACTTTAAATAGATTTTAAATATTTAATATTAACATACATAAATGAAAATAATTATAATTATCTATAGCTTTTGCAAAGTTCAAACTAGTATATTAACATAACGAAGAAGGTAAAACCTTAGTAACATAGATATGGAAGGAAAGAAGACCAATGGAATTGCATGATAATCAAAACTAATTTCTTCTTATATTAATAAAAAAATTGACTCTTTGGAATGTGTAATTACATGAATATATATACTTAGGGAGGGGATGCCTCATCCTTAGAGTGCATGTGAACAAATAGTTACATTACACAATTAAAACTTTATTTCTAATTTTAGCATCAAAATTGCATGTGTACATGCTCATAGCTAATTATAATTACATCAAGATAAATTGGCCTATATAATGTAATAAAATGTGTGCATTATTATAAATAGTTTAGTAAAATTTACATTTATGCAATAAGTATAAATAAACTATAAGTATAAAGACAAGTACTATTTACTTGTGTATATACAAAATTAGCCTTCAACTCAAGGCTTAATGGGTGTTTGAATGGCACTAGAGGTTTTTGGAGACTTTTAAGATATAGATTGTGCCTAGTTAGAAGTTAAAGCATCAAATTTATTCTTTGCCTCCAACACTTGATAGTGTTTGTCAATGATGTCATACTAGTACCTGATAATGTCCATATTAAGTAATGGAGGTCTATGAACCATGTTGACTTGTTCAATGAGCTTTGCATGCTTAGCCTTTATGTTTCTAAAATTAATTATAAAGATTTGAACCTCTGAGACTTTTTTACTATAAAAATTTAGCTCAAATTATATTTCTTCTAATGTCATTCCTTGTAAGTTCTATTTTAAGCTTGATGAACCCTGTTGTAGGAGCTGATCACAATTAGCCTTATTGATAAGCCTACTTATGGAATACCTAGCCTATGAGAGATTTAGCTCATCTAGAATCTAAAAAATGAGATTTTCATTCTCTAGTTACTTATGAATTACTTTCTTAGCTATCATGATCCACTCTTTGTCCTTATATGTCCTGATGACTACCAAATTGAGTGCATTGGTAGCATCCAATGGTGCCGTCAGATTTAGGTGGGAATATTCCTTAATAGTTGTATAAAGAATATTTAATTTAAATTTATTTTCATCTTGTTTCAAATAATTATACAATTTAGTTGTTTTTGTTAATTCTACCCTCATTTCAAAAATAACTTCCAGGATATTATAAAATCTAGATGTAATATTTTTCACATTTGTCTCTATTTGTACATGATCATGCATAATTTTTTGTTGTTTTATTATTTGTTCCAATTATTTATATAGCTATTTTCTTTCCATTTTAGTTCATTCATGTATCACCACTAGATCATCCTTATGAGTTTCAAAATAGGATTTGAAATCCTTTATGTATGAGGACTATCCCAATTCTTATTCTTCCTTTTGGACAAGCTATATACTTATTATATCTCTTCCAATATGACCCCTCTCCCAGTCTCATATTCAAATTTTATCTTCTTTACCCTTTGCACACTTCATGTATATTTTTCAAATAAGGAACTTATAGTGGGAAACTCCATGATTACAAGACTATGCCTTTGAGAAACCTCTAACTAAATATTTATCTCCCACTATAGGAGGATTAGTTGGGTAGTATCTTTGGATTGAGTGTCTTTATATGTAGTCCCACCCAATAATTATCTTAATTACTACTTCAAAGTTTCTTCTAGTATGGAATAAGGAAGTGAAGGTAAAAAAAAATTAGACCAATCCACTCTACCATATTGAGGTAGTGGGTGAACTATATAAATTGGATTCTTCTTCTCAACCTTTTTTGTTTTTATCATAGTAGTATCCTAAGAGTAATTAGGGGAAGGAATTAATAAACCCATCTAATTATATGAAACATATAACTGAGGACTTGTTACTACTCCCTTAACCTTCTTTATTACCTTTTTCTTTGTCATTATAGGAGTTGGAATAATAATGGAAGGAACCATAGTAGGAATAATAAGAATGGATAAAAAATATGCAATTATAAGTAGACTAACTAGGGGAGTAGGATAAAAAAGGGTAGAGTAAGCATCCTCTACCTTTGTAATAATCAAGGTTGATTGGGAACTTGGTTAGGTGGGAATAACCTCCACCTTGGGTACCAAACGGGGAGGGGGACCACCAAAACTGAGTGAAATAGAATTAAATGTACTAATAATAAAACCAAAAACATAAGACATAGTAAGAGTTGTGTAAATTTAAGGGGTTGCTTACTCACCAGATGGCTACTCTTATACTGATGATTCAATAATTGGGCTTTGTCAAGGGGTCTAAACTCTTGGCTTTCTCTTGTAAAAAAATGTTTTTCTTCACAACTATGAAAGGTACCTATTTTGTAGTTGTGGTTGATGTAACCATAATAACAAACTATGTGATTGATGCACCTTTTGGATGGGTAGGGCCCTTAGAATATGAAGAGTCAAGATAACTAGTGTCATCTTGTATTCCCCCAAATGAGGTGTTATTCACCCCTAATTCCTTCTTTACTAATTTGAGTGACATAGGGGGTATTTATAAGGTTTATCTTGATCATTTACTAATTGATATGGACTTTTAACCAAAAATTTTGATGAATCCCATCCTCTAGTTGGTGGGAGTATATTTTTTGCATCTATTATTAAGATAAAAGGCTACCCTTGAATGATTTTCAAGATGTCTTCTTTCAAATTGACTGATTTTACCTATTCTTTTACTTGGACATCATCCTTAACATTGAGGAATAATAAATCATGGACATAGGGCTCATACTAATAGGTAATTCCAAGTCCTTTGATGTGTTTTTGAACCTAACCATGTGGATCCCAATCCCTATGTAGTGATATAGGCAGTGAATAATATTATTTATACCTACCTACTTCATATAAATGTTGGTGGTTTATGTATCACATTCTCCCAATAATATGGTGCGAGACATGAAAGTATCTCTTTTAACTCTTTTACATGTCTTCATCTATTCCCCACCATAAGTAGTAGGCAACTTCTTACTCTATCAGTTTTTGGGGACATTCTTTAATAGGCATAAAGGTGCTACCTTATGGATATGAACACGATGATAGTGTAATATGATTACAACCAATATTTTCCCCTAATAAATAGTGTATATATAATGCTTTTGGATATCCTAGGTAGGGGGACTCATGGATATCCATCTATACATGGGGGTATACATATTTTGTAATGCATATAATGTTTTGAGTGTATGCATATATGTACAAGAAAGAATATGAATCACATATATGATTATTTATACAGTCTAGAGCTAGGATCTAGAGTGAATCATTATAATCATAGACTATGTTAAGGATAATGTGGAGGAGGTAGGACATCATGTAGAAATGGCCTCTTAGGGCCTCTTATCTTTGTGTAATATCTTCTCTCATAGTCTTGCATCGATTACTTCATATAGATAAAATTTCAAATCTAATATTATTAATAAATTGAGAAACCTAACCAAATCATGGTGGAGGAATATAATGCTCAGATAGTTGAATAACCTATTCAATAAGGCCATCCTATTTCACATTTTGATCTTAAATTTGGTCACTAGCACTAGCTAATTGTCCTTCAATTGATGGTATCCCCAAGGATAATCTATTTATTAAGTGTTTTCTCAATTGATTTTTTATTTGTTCCACATGACTACCCTATGCAAATCATAAGTAGCATCTACAACGGGGAGGGAGAGATACCTTTGAAACACATCACTCGAGATGCACACAATGACTATTTATGCTCTAAATGGTGTAAAAATGTGCCTTTAGTTATCTTCCTAGAAAAGAATAAGCATCATAAGAGGTCAATGCATGGAATGAACTTATAATTTGATAATATAAGTGTCTCCATTGATGTTTGAATGGGAGTAGGTTTGCAACCAATTATAGTTGAGTTAGATTCAACTTTTCTTTGTGGGTATGTGCGTCAACCTAGTGTATCACCTCCTACTATGCTAAATAATTATTATAGTAATTATTAAATATTGTAGGTTGAAAGAATGTATCCTTGTATTCAGTCAAATATTTTATAGAAAACCTTAATGGGCACAAAACTCCTTAGGATTCTTTAGATGAAGATGTTATTTCTATTTGAATGTGTTGATATTAGTCTAGTTTGAAAGTTAACATCTCATATCTCTTAAGTATACTATTAGGTTTGAAAAGATGGTAGATAGGGTTTGATAGTAGGGAATAAATTAAGTTATAAGTTAGCTTGAGATCAATGAGGATGTCATCATTCACAATGTTTTGATATAGCTTTGGCATTCATTTCCAGTTCATGTGCCATTATTGTCCAACACCTATAACTTTGATTTATTTTTTCAACTCAAACTTTGCCACTTCATTTGGTGGGTATACCATGTAGGAATTGTTGATGTTTATCAGGGTTCCACATCATTTCCTTTTTCCAAGTGTCATTTCATCACTTCTTTTTCTTTGATTTAATTTCTATGGGATTTTGGTAGTTAGGAGTTAGGATATAACATTAAAATAGGTTTTTTAAGGTAAACGAGTCTACTAAAAAGAAGTTCCAAACACTTTTTCCAAAGACCACAATGATTTAGAGAAAATACTTGAACAATTCCACTAAAGATCTCGATGAGCTAAACAATTTTTATAAAGAACAAAATGTCAAATGTTCCTACCAAACAATTTTACTAAAGACCAAGATTAACTAGACAAACTCATGGAATGAATGTTTCAAAAAAATTTATTAAAGGATAGATTCATGTCAATTAATTTTAATGAAAGGTCTTACTGACTAGATCCTATGAAGACCAAGATTAGATGAAGTGCTAAACTTTCAAAAACATGGTTCTTGAAGAGTAGGTCTCGAAGAGTAAATGGTGAAGTATTTAATACATGGTGAATAAAGTTACAAAGGCCCTATAAACAAGAATTTTGAAAAAAAATCCCAAATAATTCTAGTGAATGAAAACCTTGAAGATTAAATTCATGAGAAGATCCATATAAATTCAAGGTGTTGATAACTATCAAAGGTAGGGTTTAGGACAAAAGTTTTGAAGACCAAATCCTATTAAGCATAGTTCATAACAAGTTCACCAAATAATTTTGACAAAAAAAATGAGATGATACTTATCAATACACAACTTATAAAAAACATTAGTAGGTTAGTTCATAAATAAACCATGTTCATAGATTTTTCAAATAGTGAAGTTAGTGTAATACATAAAAATTTATTTTTAGAAGGATTTCAAAGATAGGGTTAGACCTTTCTAGACATTTAGTGTGTCCCTATTCTAAAAAAAAGAATAGGGGTATGTTGGGTAAAAAAAATGGTGACTTACACTAAAAATATTCCTGAGTAGTTGAGAAACTAGAACCTTTGGCTAATAACTTCTAGATCAAACATGAACCATTCCACAAAGAATAATTAAATTAGACATATAAAAGAGACTCCTAAAAACCACATACAACATAATTACCTCTTTGTTTACCCTAGATCTAAGTGTGAGGAAGTGATTTCCTTTTACACTTGTTGTGAGGACTTTAGTACAGACTTAGAATAACTATAGATTTCACTCTAGTTTATTAGAAAAAAATAGATTTGAAAAATGGGAAAGCTTTGACATTTCTCTACTATTATTCAAGCATCCATAGCCCCAATAGAGGTACCATGGGTTACTTATCTTTCCTCCTCCTATATTATTACATGATGCATGGTACATTTATCTTATTTCATCATTTGGTCTTTTGATCACATTGTTAATTTTCTTTAGGTTTTTTGGATCTCTCTTTTAAGGATGCTTTGATCCTTATTTTATTATATTTTTATTTTTTAGAATATTATTGGAGAAGGGAGAGCAAAAACCATGGTGAGCTGGTATCTATGAAAGCATAAGTTTACCATATCATCCCTACTAGATATACCCATATGAATGGTTATTTTATAAAAAAATTATTAACATGATAAATGCAATTGATCCAATGAAAGTGAGAAAATTTTCTAAAATTTTTGTGTATTAATGAGATTAGCCTTTATATGCCTAATTTAAGTATCAAATGTTATCATGATCATGATTAGTTTTATTATTAAATACCTAAATTCAAAAAATATAAAATATAAGGGTGAAAATACTACAAACAAACAAGATGGTGTACTTTTTCTTGGTGTGTTTTCACACAGATTGATCCTTTATCTTGTGAAATGTTATAGGAAATCCTATTAGATTGGATACTTGTTTTGAGGATATTAGGGGAAGTAAATCATATTTCCACATGACAAAGAAAAAATGTCCAATCTAGAAAGTAGGAAGCTAAACTATAAAATGAAATGCTAAAAATAGAAAATACTAACCTAGGAAGTGGGGAATCTACTCTATGAAAGTACTAAAACTATTCTAATAAATCTAATCTAATCCTAATCTTACCACCACATCTATTATTGATCAGGGACATATCTAGATGGTACAACCATGAAGTAATGCTTTGAAAAATTTCCATTGATTGGATATGTCATCTCATTACCTTGGAGGTCCCTTGAACAAAAAACATTATTACTCCTTATATCTATAAATTTGATAATGTATAATACAAAATGGGGTAAAATTATCATGCTATCCTTTATTTTCATGGGCTTTGTCCCATAGAAGTACCAAGTTAGATATTTTGAATGCTTTGAATTTTGCTCTTTTGTCAAACCATATTTTCACTATCTTGATGTTTACTAAAATTCTATAAGGCTTCAGTCCTTGAGTCTTCCATTTCTATTATGTCTAGTAATTGAGAATTCACCTTCTCATTTGGTTATATGTATTCCTAAATAAATTGATATGTTTGTAATTTAAACATGATTAGGAAAATTGGTTGTCTCCCATAGTTAAGTAAGTAAGGTGAAGCCTTGAGTGTAAACTTGTATCTTTTTTTATCAGTCCATAGTGAATACTTTAGTAGATTATGCAAATCTCTAGGTTTGTATACTATGGAATTTTTAATGGTTTCCATCAGGTTCTTATTTTTTGATTTAGCCAAATTATTGCCTTATAGGTAGTGATTAGATGATGACCTGATGGTGATTTTTTTTAATGGGCCCATTCAGTAAATTCAATTATTTAAAATGTGAGCCCATAATCACAAATTAGAGAGATGGGAATACTAAATATAGTTGTGATAATTTACTCTATAAATTTGAATACATCTTGTCCTTTTGAATGCTTTGTATCTACAACTTTAGTCCATCATGTGCAATAGTATGTAGTAGCAAGTACAAACTTATGGCCAACTAAAGAATTAGGATTAACGATCCTAATGAAGTCCAATCCCCATCGATCAAATTGTATTCCTTCAATAACATGTCATAGAGACATTATTGCATGTGATTTTCTTTTTTATAGGACTTGACATTCATGGCATGTTGTAATGTGAACATGTGTCTCCTTGAATACTGTTGGCCAATAATAACCCATTTTGAGGAATTTATGGGCTATGGTATTTTTGGAGGGATGATCACAACCTATATTATGGTGTAAATTTTATAGAATTTCTTGAGTTTAATCTCATGATATGCATGTCAGGTAGATGGCTTTCTAATTATTTATATATAAAATCCCTTATTTGATCATGTAATGAGCCATTTTGAGTCTCAAATCTCTCCTCTATTCTCTTTTGAGATCTAGGGAATAAGTACTATTGAATACTATTAGTATACCAATCTATTTTAGATACTTGGTTTTCATAAACCTCTTCAATGATGATGTGTAGTTCAAGTTCAACCATGAGCTAAATGATGCCCTAACCTCTAATAATATTGGAAGGATTGATTTCTATGTCAAAATCTTGTAGTTTTTCCATCCATTTGCCTCTTCATTCTCCCAATTCATTTTGTGCCAAAGTGAGATTAATAACAAGATGTAGTACAATGACGATTATCTTATTTATTTGGATGTAATGCTAAAATTTATTGACCACTTTGACAAGGGAAAATATTTGTTTATCTATCATGAAATACTTGAGTTATACTTATTTCAAGTTTGTGTTCATGAATGTAATAATATGTTTAGTTTCATCTTTCTTATGGGTGAGCATGGTTGTAATAATATGTTCTGAGGCAAATAAATACAAGAAGTCTCTGGTGAAGTTTGGACTTATTGGTACAAAGGATTGAGATATTGCATTTTTAATGTCTTGAAAAGACTTTCAAGCTTCTAATATCTATTCCAATTTAGAATCTTGCTTGAGAATTACATTTAAAGGTCAAATGATTTATAAAAATTGTAATATAAGCTTTCTCACAAATTTTATCTTCCCAAAGAAAGATTTGAGTTCCCTCTTACAATTTTGGAATGTGATCTTTGATATTCCTTGAATTCTATCCAAGTTTATTATAATTTCATCTTTGGAGATGATGTGACCCAAGAGCTTACCATATGTGATGCCAAATATGCTCTTCTTAAGGTTCAAAAAAATTCTAAATCTTATGAATCTTTAAAATATTGATTGTAGGTGATCCACATTATCAATCCTTGATTTTGATGAAATTGTGAGGTCATCCACATAAATGATTATACATTTACCTATCAGCCCTTGGAATGCATGGTGAATAGCTCACTAAAAGGTGGAACCTACATTAATTAGGCTGAATGGAATCATATTATATGTAAAATTACCCCACTCTATGATGAACATTTTTTTCATTCTATATTTTGATTCTACTATCACCTGGTTATATCCTAAAAATCCATCTAAGGACATCATTCCTATACCACTCATTATCTGGATGACCTCATCCAGGGAAGGAAATGTATAAATATCTTTGTAATAATATTTATTTAAGTTTATAAAATAAAAAAAGATTAATCTCCCCATTTTTATTCCTAAATAGAACTAAATGGCCATCCAAGTAAAATGTCTGATAGGAAAAACTATTTTTGTAGTTAGGAAATTTCTCAATTCCTTCTGAACAAGAGGTTCCATGATAGGATTTACTGACATTTGCATTTTCTTAAATGGTTTATGTTCTAATTTTAGTGGGATTTTATGGGTAATTACCCTTGTTTTGAAAACATTCAGGTCTCCATATGTCCATGTAATCACATCCTTGTAGTGAGTGAGTATATTATTCACCCTTTGCCTTTCCTCTAGAATGTAACTAAGACCAATGCTAACATAGCATGTGTCATATTCATATACTAAATTATCCCTTTTGAATTCAAACTCATTTTATTTTGGCTACCTTTACTGATGATCTTGAAGATCAAAATCAAATATCCTTTCAAAGGAAACCATTCCCATATGGGGGTAGTTTTCATTCAGTTGAATAATTCCTTTTTACCCCAATTCCTCTTGGCATAAGTAACTAATTTATTTGTCATCAATGATTTGAGACTCAAATTTACTTGAGTTATTAAATAATTATATGATATTATAGTCATGATAAAAGACTTGGAAATTTTCCATGTTGTCTGGAATATATGGATAAGGTATTAGATCAATGGAGAATATTTGTACCTTGGATTCTTGTAAGGGTGCCAAATTGGTAGCTAAAGTAGCTAGTGAAACAATAACTTGATTCTATTATCTAGACACAAAAACTATGATTAAGGCCTCAAAATAATTAATCAAATCCTAAGCCTTATGTTTTTAACTCTTTAGATATGATATATTACAATGGGATTTTTTCTTAACCTAATTGACTACCAGTTCTAAGTCTCCTTAAATTTGTAGATGTTTGACATTATTTTTGAGAGTAAAATGTAATCCCAAAATTAGTGCCTCATATTATAATTTGTTATTGGTGTAATACAAATGTAATATATATGAAGACAAGTATTTATTTCCTTTTGGGTCCACTAATTTAATGCTAATGCTTGATCCTTACTAGGATCTTATACCATCAAAGTGGAGAGTCCATAACTGGAAAGATCCCTTAATTTTTAGTTCTTGTACCTCATGTTTTATATTTATATATCCCAAGGTTATGATAATCATAATTTAATTATTCATTCTTTGTATTTTATTTAGTAATTGAGTACTTCAATCTTAGATATTTATCAATTCAAATCTAGTTTGGGATACCTCTCTATGGTAACCAAATGTGAGAGAAGTTTGTTAATACATACTCATTTAACACATTGGAATAGTCTTTCCTAAGGAGTATTTTGTATCCTTATATAATATGGATTACCAATATGTCAATTGTGATTTGTACTCATGATTAGTGTATGTAAAGGGAAATGCAACTGATCTATAAATCAATCTTAGATCAGAGAAGATAAATCATACTTACACTTTTGATTGTTGATATATTAGATATTTGGGGTCATGATGAAGATGTATCTATTAAACATATCCAAGGGATCTCTTATGACAATAAAATCACTAGGGAGGGTTCCAAAGCCTCTAGTTAAGCAAAACTATGTAGTAAACCTAACTACGTCATATGTTTTCATATTCATGAAAGTAAATGACAAGCTATGTAAAATCCTAATCTAGTGCTCACAAAAGCTTGTTGCAAAAATTGGGGTTAAGAAAAATAAAAAATTAAAGATACATAGAAGAAATATACTCATGTTAATGTATACAAAATCCTAATACATGGGAGACAAGTACAAATCCATATCTATCTACTCTTACAAGGAGGAACAAAGTTAGGAATACTCACCTTTGAAAATAAACCCTCTGAGCCTCAATATATCCCTTTGCCAAGGTGATTCTTAATATGTTCTTGTGGTATGTAAGGATGATAAGGATAAATCACGTCTAGGATACACAACCTATCTATCCATCTGAAATACTTCTCCACAAGACAAGATTTATATATTTAAAGAATGTATTAAAACCTTAAGCTATGTTCCTCAAGTAGAATGGTGGATAAGTAGATGCACAATATAAATATCTTATTATTATCTTCTCTAATAAATTATGAAATGAGTGTGTGTATATATAGTTGAATCTAACCCTAGTATTTTCTAAAATTTTATCCAACAAGGTTAGCCCAATCGACTCTATATCGTTATTAACAAAAATAAATTAGGTCTTGGTCTAGGTCATCCTGGAGTTGACCTAGACCCTAAATGAGTTTTTCCAATTAGAGTACATGGTCTATAGATCTGACATTGTATCATAAACTATCAAAAATTATTTTAGTCTAGGGAGGGGCTAATGAATTTAGACATTGACTAGAGGAGGGTGAAAAAGAGGAGGCAAAGATTAGGGGAATTTTTTTAGGAGATGGTTGTGTAGATAGAATTGGTAGTAAAGGGACAACAATCCTATAAAACACCAATGGCATGACCACCCCTTTCTTGATACACCCCTTAAGGTGTACATTCAAAGAGATTAAGACTCAACGGGTTCTTGCAAGAGAGAAAGCATCATTAATTGATAAAATTTGAAAATATTATGTGTATATAGTTTATACACTACTTGTATGTTTACATTATTCAACTCTCCTATTACAAGAAACATAGTCTTATCTAGTTTTGAAATTATCCTCTTTGATGGGATCATAATCAAATCTAACTTTTGGTAATTTCAAGTAGGCATCACTATTATTGAAGTTCTAAAATCAACTAAATAATTGTGGATGTTATTTCCAAATGCTCATATATTTAATAATAAAGATGTAACTTCTAGTTTTATTTTTTATATGACATTGGTGCGAACAACCTTTGTCTTATCTCCAATTGCCTTCCTTATAATATACTTTCATAATAGCTCCTTTATTTAGTGATTTGAGCCAATTCATGAAGAGTAATGTTAGCTTTAATCTTCTTCATGTCTTAAATAATGTTATACCATCCTTTTCCTTACTCCTCTTTATTCTGAGGATATTCATTCCCTTTTGGGGGAGGTGGATTGTTGTCAGCTCTTAGATTTATGGAATAGTAGTGTTTTTTAGAGAAGTAGACATTGTGAAGGGATTCTTATTCCTTAGATTATAATTGCCCTTTTGATATTTTTATAAATAATGTACTTAATTGAAGTTATCCTTTGGATCATTGCCATCTTATTACGTTACAAATACCATTATGGTGTTTTAAGATCTAACTTTAGGGTAGAACTCTAGTGGATTTTTTATCAAGTCCTGCCTTATAGTATCCCTCTAGAATATCTCAAATGTTACACAAAATTCCACACATTCAAGTTCATCATGTTGTGATGTATTATAAACTCTACACCAATTAGGTAGATCCATTTATACTATGTTTAACTCTGTCAACTTGTTGGCCTACTACTCTATATTATTTGTAGACTAATTGAAGGGTATGTTGTATCTTTGAAAACCAAAATTATGGTTATTATTATATCTAGTGGTGTTACCCATATTCCTCTATATGTTTAGGAAGTCATTTGGATGGAATTTAATTTTGATTTGGTAGATTAGGTCTTTATACAACTGTAGTATTAGAGGACATTAAATTTTGGTTCTATTAATGAATATTAATTATACCTAATTACTCATACAATTGTAGTTTATATTGGTAATTGACTACATTAGAGGAGGTAGTGCACATAGTTGATTCCAATTGAAAGTAGGGACATTTTGATTAACATGGGGGATTGGATTCAAGGCTAGAAATTCAAAATTGATGTTGGGAGAGCAAGGTATTTATGGGTTTACCTATATATAAATATTGATAACATCTTGTTGGGAAAATACAGAAGCACACAATTGATTACCATATACAAGCAACTTACATGCAGAATTAAACCATAATCACAAGTAACTAGAATTCAAAAATAACACAGAATATGAGAGACAATACACAATTGTATTAAAACTCTTCCAAAAGGAAATAAAACAAAGAAGATTGCCACAGTTCTTCTTCCTTACACACCTCTAGGGCTCCCACACCTCTAGGGCATAAACAGTAAATCTTCCCTCAAAGCTCTCTCTCGTACAGTCCCAACACAACTCAAACACAGAGTTGGTGTTCACCTCTAACTAGTCAGTATCCACTACTACTAGTACTCCAGTGCTCCACGCACTCCACAAGTGCTCCATGCACTCCACAAGTGCTCCACGCACTCCAAAAGTACACAATCATACTTCAAGTAGATCTCCCCTGAACTGCAACAACCTGCAACCCAAATGATCTCACTTATGGAAGGAACTACCTTGCCATCCTCTTTGCTCTCTTTTTGAGTACACACTGTACTCCAAGTAGATCCTGCCTGATCCTGCTCCCTGTTGTGTTGCTATCCTCCCTAATCTTGCACACCTGTAAATCAATCTGATTTTACACACCTATAAACTTGAATCATGCACACACATACACTTGTAGATCAATGATCTTACTTACCATGCATATCTCCTAACATAGCCATGCACACCTGCTGTCCAAGATCATACATACATGAATAACCCTTCTGATTCTCCAAAACTAGCACCCACACTTGGCACTGCTGTGGAACTAGGAGGAACACCCTTGCTCACCTCACACACAAAAGGAGCTTATTTTGCTCAACTCAAACTAGAACACCTTTACAATACAACCCATGAGTCTATTATATAGATCTCATCCAAAAAATAATTAGACATCTAATTATAATAATTAGACCTGTAGCTTCTAGTCTAAATTTGGCTCTTGACATGCAAACACTTGGTTCGTTAACTAACTACCCATAAAACTTGCAGTTCTAAAATGCATAGATGACCGACGTCGGTCCCTATCTGCCTGGAGGTGACCAACGTTAGCCAATCCCTAACCAACATTAGTTGCTTCTCTTCACTAATTTGACCGACGTCAGCTGATCAGACTGATGTTGGTTGCTCTGCAACTCAGCAACCTTTAGCAACCTCTTCCCCTGTTTGCATTAGTGAAGCTTTTAGCTCCACAACCTAACACATCTTGATATGCTAAATCCATAGTGGTGAAAATAATAACTATTTGTATGAAAATTTTAGTGATTAGGTCCAAGGAATTTTTATACATCTCCAAGACTAATGCTCCATTTGGTCTATACTCTATATAAAGCCAAGTGTACATCTTTTAGAACCTAGTGTTAAAAGCATGAATTTACTCATTAAGCTCCCTCTTCATGATGGTGAAATGTTTATACACTAGTATAGGGCTGGTAACTTGTTTGAATTAGGTAAGAAAAATTATTTGACATGTATTCTAAGAAGTTCTCAATTTCTCTTGATGGTTGAGGTACCAATCATAATCATTATCCTACAAGGTAAATTGGAAACACCTACATGTAACATATTCATTAGTAACATTCATGAATATTAAATTAGCCTTGAAATACTTGATATGTTCCTCTATATTTATTACTCATGAAGGGGGAAATTAAGGCATATATTTCTATGGGTTACTTAGTGAATTTTATAGTCTCCCTAAATGGCAATGGTAGATCCAACTAACTAATGTTGTTATTGAGACATTAGATGATTGATGGGACGGATTTTTTTATTGGAGATGGTGTTATAGCTTTAGGCCTATTTGGAAGAACTAGTACAAATCTATGCCTTATATGTGTGGATAAGGTGGAAACTAAAAGAATACTTTGGGCCCTAGACTTGGTAACTATCTTGGGTGTCTCGAGTGCAAATCAACGTAGGGGATAACCTCTCACTAGGGAAGGAAAACAAGTAAACCTCCTTATAATGCCATATTTTTTTTATATTGATGTGAGTATTGTGTACATCCCCAAATTTAATGAGATATCCTTTAACATTTTAGGATTTCAATGGAGGGAAACTCCACTCTAGGGCACGAGTGTCAAGTATGGGTTAAATAACCTTGTGGGTGAATAATAAGTAAAGTATGTAGGTTGTTAATTGGGTTTGCTTGTAGTGAAATGAATACTAATAAATAAATAAAACCTAAGTGAGTGGGATGGATGAGTGGTACCTAATTTAGAATGGGTATGCCATAGTAAAAAAATCAAAAGGAAGGGTAGAGTAGAAAACAAGGTTCTATGGTATTAAGAGTTCACTTCCTAGGCTAGTTTCTTTTTGGACAAGAGTTTTCATAACTAGTTTTTGTTGGTTGTAGATATTACACACTCACTTGAAAACATGGTTATGTAGTTTAGGGAAATAGTAAAGGAAACTTGATGGTCTCAAATAAAGGTTACTCCCTTTAGAATTGTTATTGCACACCCTTAATTGGGAGATTATAGCTCATACTAGGAAGGCATCTAAGGTAGTTGTGTCACATACTTATAAGAATATATTAGAGATAAAACACTCATACACAATAAGTATATTAACATGATTTTAGCCAATTTCTCAATAATGAATGAAATATACTAACTTTCAATAGCTTTTACATATATAAGATTATCACACATCAATGAAAATTATCAAAATTATTTGTAGATTTTTCACACTTAAAATTACTATATTAACACAACCAAGAAATCAAAACATTGATTACATATAAATGGAAGGAAATAACAACAACAAAGTTTCATGACAATCAAAATTTATTTCTTTCTATATCGATAAAATTTTTAGCCCTTTGGAATGTGTAATTATATGAATATATAGACTTGGGGAGGGGACACCTCATCCTCCAAGTGAATGAAAACTCATAGTTACATTATGAAATTAGAATGTTATCTAATTTTATCATCAGAAATTGCATGTGTGCATGCTCATAGCTAATTATAACTATGTTAATATCAATTGGCTTGTATAATGCAATAAAATGTGTACATGCTTAAAATTTTTTTAGGAAACTTTACATTTATGTGTTAAGTATAAGTAAACTATAAGTACAAGATAAATTACTATTTGTATGTGTACATATAAAATTAGCATTCAACTTAAGCCTTACTAGGTTCTTTCGTGCCATTGGTGGTTTTTGGAGACTTTGAAGTTATAGTTTGTGTTGAACTAGAAGTTGAAGTGTCAACTTTCTTCTTTACGTCCAACATTTATTAGTGTTTGTTGCTGATGTCATGATGGTACCTGATTATTTACATATTAAGAAAGGGAGGTTTATGCACCCTATGGACTTGTTAAATGATCCTTACATGCTTATCCTTAATGTTTCTAAAATTAACTATAAAAATTTCAACCTTTGTGACCTTTTTCCTGGCAAAATCTAGCTCAACTTCTATTTATTCTAGTGTCATTCCTTATAATATATGTTTGAATCTTGATAAAGCATGTTGTATGAGTTGATAAAAATTGGTCATTTTGATAAGTTAACCTATGGAATCCATGGACTCTGAGAGCTTTAACTCATCCAAAATCTATAAAATGAGAGTTTCATGCTCTATATAATTAGATAATACTACATCAACTATCATAATCCACTCTATCACCTCCTATGTCATGATGAATACCAAACTGAGGGTACTGGTAGCTTCTAATGGTGTCATCATATTTAGGTTGGCGTATACATTACTTGTTTTATAAAGAATACAAAATTAAATTTATTTTTATCCCATTTAAAATAATTATCTTATTTAGTTGTTTCAACTATATGAGGTTCCAATTTTTCCCTCATTGCAGCAATAACTTCCAATATATTGCACAATCTAAATGTGAAATTTTAAACATCTATCTCTATCTGTACATAAATGTGCATAGTTTTTTTTATTATTTTATTATTTAATTTAGTTATTTATCCATCTCTTTTATTTCCTTCATGTATCTCCACTAGAGCTTCCTTATGAGTTTCAAAATAGGATTTGAAATCCTTTATGTATGGGTATTGCCTTAATTTCCTATTCTTCCTTTTGGAAAAGATAAATACTTCTTGTCTCTCTTCTAATATGACCCCTCTCCTAGTCTCATCTTCTAGTTTCCTCTTCCTTACCATCTACACACTTCCTATAAATATTTAAAATATGGAATTTACAGTTGGAAACTCCATAATTACAAGATTAATACTTTGATAAGCCTCTAACTTCATATTGATTTCCCACTATGGGAAGACTAACTAGGTTGTATATGTGGGTTTAGTGTCTTGAAATATAGTCTCAACCAATAATTAAATTGGTATCTACTTCAAAGTTTGTTTTATTAGGGGATAATGAAGTGAAGGGGAAATAGTTTTAGACCAGTCCATTCTACCATATTGAGGTAGTGGGTAAAATATATAAACTAGCTTCTTCTTTACATCCTTCTTTGTTGTTATCATAGTAGTATCCTACGAGGAACTAGGAGGAGACACTGATAAACCTAATTAAGAAAATAAAACATGGATTTGAGGACTTTCTACTACTCCCATAACCTTATTTATTGCCTTTTTCTTTGTCTTTGTAGGATTTGGGATAGTAGTGTAAGGAACCATAGTATAAATAATAGGAATAAATATAAAAATTGTAATTAGAGGTATATTAACTAGGGGAGTAAGAACATCAAGGGTAGAGGAAGTATCCTCTATCTTTATAATAAAAAAGGTTGGTTGGGTACTTAGTTGAGTAGGAAAAACCTCCACCTAAGATTTTAAGAGGGGATGAGACCATTAGGACTGAGTGAAATAGAATCAAATGTACTAACATTAAAAGGAGAAACAAAGACACAACATGAGTAGTGGAAATTAAAAGGGCTAATTGTTCTCCTTTTCTCATGTAATGGTGCTTCAATAACTAAGCTCTATGGAGGGGTATGAGCCTTTGGATTTCTATTGTAATAAATGGTTATCTTTACAAATAGGATGGTACCTCTTGTGTGGCTATGGTTAATGTAATTAAAACAAAAACCTTTGGAATTTTAACATCTATCTGGGTAGGGCCCTCAGAATCTAAAGAGTCAAGATAAATATGGTCATTTTGTGCTCCCCAAAGTATGGTATCAAGCACCACTGGCTCCTTCATTACTGATTTGAGTGTCACAAGGGGTGTCTTTGAGGGTTTCCCTTGATCTTTTACTAGATGATAGGGATTATTAACAAAAATTATAATGACTACCATCCTCTAGCTCATGGGATCTAGTTTGTGCATCATCTATTGAGGTAGAAAGCTACCCTTGAATTATTTTTAAGAGGCATTCTTTAAAATTAACTAATTATGCCCATTATTTGACTTGGGAATCATCCTCAACATTGAGGAATAATAAATCATGGTCATAGGGATCATGATTAAAGTCAATGGAAAGTCCCTTGATGTGTTTTTACACTAGACCATGTGGATCCTAGTACTTGTGTGGTAATGAAGCCAATGTATAATACTATTTATACCTTCTTGCTTCATAGAAATGCTTGTAGATTATGTTGAAAATTCTCCAAATCATGAGGTGGGAGCCATAAAATTATCTCTTTTGGATCTTGTGCATGTCTTATCTATTTCCCACCATAATTGGTAGGTAATTTCTTTCTCCACTAGTTTGTCAGGGATATACTTGGGGAGGCATAGGGGTGCTACCTTATGGCCTATGACCATGATGATAGTGTAATCTAGGTATAACCAGTAGTATTAACTAATCAATAGTGTATTAATAATGTTTTTAGATATCCTAGGTAGGGAGACTCATGGATAACCATCCATACTTGGGGGTAGACATCTTCTAGAATACATAAAATGTTTTGAGTGTATGCCTATATGTGCATGAAATAATAATAATCACATATATTATTCTTGATACAATCTAGATCTAGGCTCTAGAGTGACCCATTATGAACATATATTATGTTGAGGATAATATTGAGGAGGTAGGACATAATGCAAAAATTACCTCCATGAGGCCTCTTATCCTTGTGTAATATTTGATCCTACAGTCTTGGACTAATTATTTTACCTAGAGTGAATGTAAAATTCAAGGTCATTAGTAAATCAATAAATTAAACCCACTCATGGTGGAGGAATTTGATACTCAAATATCCAAATAACATATTCAAGATGTCCATCACAATTCAAATTCCCATCTTGAATTTAGTCACACTAGATTCTTGACTTTCAAATTGATGGTCTCCCCCAGGAGCATCCAACTCCTACATGTTGTCTTAATTGATTTTTATTTATTCCACATGAATACATTATGAAAAAATTTAGTAGCATATTTAATAGGGAGGGAGAGATACCTTTGACATGTATCACCTGAGATGCATGCAAAAACTATTTTGTGCTCGAAGTGGTAAAGGGACGTGCCTCCATTTATCTTCTCAGTGAAGAATAAGTCTTGTATGAGTCTAATGCATGGCATGAAATCTATATTTTATACTATGAAGTGTATCCCTTGAAATTTTAATGGGAGGATGTTTGAATCCAATTGTAATTAAGTTTTTCTCAAGTTTTCTTCATGGGTATGCACATCAACCTAGTGTATCATCTCGCATAATATTGAATAGTTATTATAGTCATTTTTGAATACTAAAAGATAAAAGAATGTATCCTTATATTTAGTTGAGTCTTTTATTAAAAACCTTGATATAGGTAGTGTTCCTCAGAATGATTTAGATGAGGATGCCATTTTTATTTGAATATGTTGATATTGGTCTAGTTTTCAAGTTAACAACTTAGCTCTGTTAAGAATAATATTAGGATATAAATATTGGTATCTAGGACTTGATATCAAGGAAGTAATTAAGTTTGAAGTTAGATTGAGATCGATAAACATGTCATCATTCATAATATTTTGATAAAGATTTTTCATTCATTTTCAGTTAGTGAACCATTAATTTCTAATGTCTATAACTTTTATTTATTTATTTAAATTTAACTTTTCCATTTTATTTGGTAGGTATGCCACGTAGGGACTGTTGATGCTTAGTAGGAGTGCCACATCATTATCTTTTTTCAAGTGTCATTTTTTTTCTTTTATCATTTTGGTTTACCATGCCATAGGGCTATCAATAGTCAAGATCTGGGATATAATGATAAAATAGTTTTTACGAGGTGGACAAATATCCAAAACAAAAGTTCCAAACACTTTTTCTAAAAACCACAATGATTTGGAGAAAATCCTAGAATTTTTTTTTCCACATACCTTGATGAGTGAACATTTTTTATGAAGATCAAAATGTCAAATGTTCTCACCAAGAAATTTTACTAAATAAATTCATAAAAGACCCAAATGAGCTAGACAAACTCATTAAATGAATTTTCTAAACACTTTTACGAAAGAATAATTTTGTGTCAAGTAATTTTTTCAAAGGGTCTTGTCGAATAAATCCTCTAAATACCAAGATAATTTGAAGTGTGAAACTTCTTAAAACCTAGTTCTTGAAGAGTAGGTATCAAAGAGTAAATGAAGTCTTTAATATAGGGAAATGTAAGGCCCTATAAATAGGAATTTTGAATAGTTATCCTAAAGAATTACTAGAAACAAAAAAATTAAATATTAAATTCATGCAAAGGTCCATATAAATGTGAAGTGTTAAAAACTACTGAGGCAAGTTTTTGAATAAAGTTCCAATGACTGTATCTTACTAAGCATAGTTCTAAACAAGTACACTAGAAATTTTTGCCAACAAAAATAAGATGAGACTTTTTTATACACAAATTCAAAATAACATTAGTAGGTTAGTCCAAAAACAAGCACAATCAGAGGTTTTGTAAATAGTAAATTTAGCGTAATACATAAATATTTATTTATATAAGACTTTCAAGATAGGGTTAGACATTTCAAGAATGATAGAGGGTACCTATTATAAAAAATATGGATATGTTGGGTAAAATAGAGGATAAAATTTCTCATAATATTTACAAAGGTGGAGATCCCTAGCTAGTCATTTTTCACATAATCTCAAATAAATAGTTGGTAGGTATTTTTTCACAAAATCTAGATGCCAAAGTTGCACATAATTTTACATTTCATTGTATAAACATATTTGAATAAATAATTTACAAAGGAATGAAAATTAAAAATCACTAAACATATTTCAATCCCAAGTGCCAAACCAAAATGAAGCACCAATTCAATCCAACAAATCAAAAAATCTAAAGACCATCAAAAATAAAAACATGATCAGAAATGGAGTCTCAAAGGTGAGACATGTACACATATTTTAACTACTACCTATCCTAATTAACCCACCTAAACATTATCTCACATTTAAAATATCTCCCTGTGATGAGGACATTACCAAGATAGAGTTTGCAATGACCTCAAGGATCCCATTGAGGTAGTGTATTGGTTAATATGATTGTTTGGCTTATTATAAAATAATTTATATAAGGTTAACCCAAGATGAAATGGTATAAAAATAATGATTACTATGATTACCATTGCATGGTTGTTCATGCAATCTATAGGTGTGTGTAACTAAGGCATATTATCTAGGATTTGTTTGAAAATAGGGAAATGGATTTGGAGAAAAGAGCTCCCAATACAAACCAATAGATGGTAATCTACAAGAACCCATTTTCCAAGTACAATAATCAACATTAAAGAAACAATAATAACTAAGGAAATAGTCATAATCATTAGTAAGGACAAGGCTAAAATAATAACCAATCTAATTGTAATAAGCATCATGACACCCAAACTAACCAAGTTGGATATCAAAGTTTACCATATAAGTATGGTGATGTCATAAGGCATGTTATAAATAACTACATCAATAATATCAAATTCATTCCTCATACACCATTTAAAAATAATTAGAGTGTTATCCCTTCTATATTGGGACCACCCCTTTTGATTATAGGTAATTCCATCATAGGTCAGAGCAAGTCAATTTCACCTCAACTATTTAGAATTATTATTATTAGACCCTAGCCTAATTCATCTAATTTAGGCAACTCTTTCCCAAATTGAAATTGTTCACTCATAACTAGACATCCAATATTTACTCTCTAAGTCTATTTCACCCTTTAATGCTAACACCAATTACAATTAGGACACCACACCACCAAAATCTAAACTACCTCAACTTTCTACTAAGAATCCATTTAATATTGGTGAATAATTAAGAAAAATGCTTGCACAAATATATATCCTAGATCTCTTTTTTATGTTATATGTTCATCATACAATATTAAATTACTTTCTCCAAAATTTCAAGGTACCTAATGACATTGATCTAGCCTAGTTCCAAGTACTTGTGGGTCATTTGTCTGCAAGTCAATAACTCACATTTGATTAAATAGATATGTCATCTCCTAATATCCTCCACAATAAACCTCTAAAATATAAATGTCATCCCTTGGTTCCCCCAAAAATGATCCTTTGTACATCAAATCCATAATTTTCCACCATAAAGTCAAGTGGGTTCTCATAGATAATGGTTCAGGGTTAGAAATTACTTCATTGAAGTTAATCCAACATTTGGGATACATAGTAGTAGATATGAAAATTTATACTATTACAATTAAAGCCTATGATAATGTATAGAAATAATATGTAGGTTCTATCTATTTTCATGTCATTATTGGGTGTGTCACCCACAACACCCTTTGTCATGTCATTGACATCAGGATACCCTATAATCTACTTCTTGGTCATCCTTAGATCCATGAAGTATGTGTATTCCCTTCCACCTCACACCAATGCATTAAATTCATGAATTTAGGATTAGAGGTTATTATTACTAGGGATCTATAGCCATAAACATATTGTAAAAACCTTCAAGATGAGTATGAGATCTATAATTATTGTCTTATTATTAAGTATGTAGGAAAGAATAATAAAGGTAAAGTTCTTAAATCTCTAAAGTCAAATTACATTGACCTTAGTGACCTCATGTCTACTTCCTCTAATCCACCTCCTAACTCAATTTACACCAATTTTAATGTTGAAGAGGACAATATTGTCACATATCACATTCAAGATGATTTTCATGTTGACAAATTATCCAAATATCTTAAATATTATGGAAGGCCAAAACCTATCCCTAGCAAGCCCAACATGATATGGTAAAATTAGTCCATGTTTAGTCAAATACAACCACTCATATTTTTAAAAGACACATCACCAAATCAATATTGGCTTACTAGTTCTGAATGAGATTGGTTGTATGGTGGTGGCTTTAATACTTGACATCAAAACACTAATTACTCCATTCCCAATAAAATTATAGATAATTAAGACTATAAGGGAAAACGTCTGGGGGAAAAACATAAGGAATTCTTGAACCTATACCCATGGCCACACATGTAGTAAATTGAGGTATTATATTTATACCACTTAGGGTTGACCCCATATATTTAAATAGTGATACTACTTCATCAACTAATGAAGATACCCCTGACATCAACAAAACATATCATTTTATCACTTACAATGAGTTATTCAATATCAATTTGTTTAATTATAATGCCATTCTTACCATTACAACTCATTATCCTCTTTCCCTTCATCATCCTTGCCTCATTGGTTGGGGCTAACAAGATTCAATTATACCATTAGATGAATTATAGAATGAGGAGTCCATCACTAAATTTATGGGAATTATAGATGGATTGACAATTGGTGATCATAAACAAGGCTTTTATTTTGTATTAGACCATACAACCTACTTTTGAGAGCATTCTAACTTCCTTAGTCATAAATAAAATAAAAACATCTAGATCATTTAGTGAAAACCTCTTTGAGATGCCTTTGGATTTGGGAAAATGTAAAGAGAAATATAAGTCCATGGATGAAAACCACTTTGATGTGCCTTTATATTTAGGAAAATTTAAAGTGCCTTTAGATTTTAGGCACTTTTGGATGGGTAATTCCGCTCATCTCCTTAGGAAGCTCAGTGTCCTCCAAGTCAAAGAATTTTCATTGGGTCTAACATCAGTGAAGAAGAACATAGAATATTTATACAATTGGTATAATAATTTCCAAATAAAATTATCAATTGACCACTTCTAAATATGTATGATTCTAATTCTTCTTACATGAGTGAGCATTGTGACTCACAAGTAGCTAAGGAAGATAATTTTCTATCCTTGCCTGCAATTTTGAAGATGGTTCTACACTCCTAATAGAAGATACCACAGAAGTGAACATTGAAATAAATGTGTTATAGGTATAATAAATGAGATTGGGGTTAATTATTTTTATGCAAGAAAATCAACTTTAATTCTAATCCTTTAAACTCTTAACCATTCAACATAAGTATTCATCAAGCATATAAATCATTCATTACAATGAATAAAGAAAAACATATAAGATCAAAGCACATAACACATGAATTATGTGGGAAAACCTCATGGGGGATAAAACACACTCTCAAACTTGAGAACACATGGACTAAATTTCTATAAGAGATCAAAAATAAAAGACTTTAGTGAAACACCCACTTCACAATGAGTGGCAATCCCTAAGCATGGACAAGTTCCCACTTGTCCTAGATATTGAGAATACACACAAAACCTTCTAATATTAATACCTATATAAATTTTATTGTCTTCTAATCTAATGGATAAAAATTTAATAATAACTCTCTTTAACCCTTCACACTTTTTCAAGCCTTTACACACAAGCAATGCATCCAAAACAACCTTTTGGATCAATCTAAAAATTTTCATTTATATTCAATAATCAACCCTAAAAATCACTATTAAAACATAATATAAGTATGGTGATGTCATAAATCATGTTATAAATAACACACATATCCCTAACTTTTATCTACTTCTCAATCCATCCATCAATCTTACTCACACTTCCCTTTTCTTTGCACATTCACTCTAGAAACCTTCATATTTGATTTTGTTCTTTATAGAGTCTACATGATCACCACCTTCTTGGTAAACCAAAAGACATTAATTAAACCTTAAGGATTATATCCCACTTAGGAAAAATATCAACACCACCTTCATAGGGTGACCATACTTTGATCGATCACCCTTAAGCAGTAACAACGTTTAATTAGGCCTAAGTAGCCATTTTAGGTCCATGGAGACCTATTCATCCTTTTAACACTTTATCAAGAAAAAATAAAAACATAATACAAATTAAAATCCCATATTTCCATTCCAAATTACCCCTAAGACATCCTCAAGTGATTACATTCATCACTACACACCTATGCATATGCAAAACCTATCTATCATTTGCTTTGTACATGAAAACATCATAAATAAACAAATAGTCAACTTCTAAGAAATGGTTCATAATAAATATGGATTGATAAAACCTCAAAAATAAATATATATGATATTCAAAGATTAAAAAAAATTATCCAATAGATAATGTACTATGAAACATCTAGACACCATCAAGAAAATCACAAACATCCTTTTCGGGTCACTTGCAAAAGAAATTCAAACCCTTAGTCAAATTATAACCACAATAAATGCAATTGTAAAACTAGTAAAACCTCTAAAACAATTTTAATAGATTAAAATTTAAGTTATATACCATATTTATTTTTACTCCATCATAAAATTCATCCATCATCAAAAGTTATAGGCAAAATATTGTAGACTAGTTTTCCTTTATAAATTCAAATATTTGAATTCCAACAGTCACTAAAAAATGCAAATTTGACTTTGGAAAATGATGAAATCAACGTGAGAGAGTAGATTTTCACTATCATAAATTTTTATATACATAATTTCTATGTATTAAATTTGAAACACATGTTTTAGTCATAAAACTAAATAGACCCATGTGACCACTTTCTTCTGACACCTTTATACATGCAAATTCTAATGTCATCAATCTACTTATTAAGGAAACTCTACCAAGATGACTAGGATAACCTAGAACTTAAAAATACTACCCAATTTATTCATTTCACTTATAAAACTATACCAATCACTCCTTACACCTCATATGACTATTAAAACATGGTCAACACATCATTAATATCCATTATCTTGACTAACTAAGCAAATACTGCAAGGTCAATGCATGATCACTAAGGCACACTTTGGCATTGACCTAATATCATAATTGAAACCTTATGAGCACTATTTGACAATTTTTAGACATCATTTACAATACCTAAACTCTATTATGACCCAAAAATAATCTACTTAGGCACATCCCTCATTGTTGAGGAATGTGAGTTCATGATTATTATCCTAAAGGACTTCATTGACATCTTCACTTAGTCCTATGTATACATGCCAAGTTTATACCCATATTTAGTGGTACATAGGCTCATGTTACATATATATTTCAATCCAAACAAATATAATCTATTAAAAATGGATATGTGCATTGCCATTTTTGTTAAGAAAGAGCTAGAGAAACTATTGGGGGCAGGTTTTTCTTGACCATTGGATTACTCAAAATGAATCTTGAACATCATTATAATTATAAATAAATCTCAATTAATTCACTTTTTGAATTAATTAAAAGATATTAAAAAGGCACACTTTAGGGATTACTCCCCTTTTCCAAACATCAATATGATAGTCAACTCAATAGTAGGATATAATATATTGTCCCTCATAGATGGCTTTTTAGGATATAACTAGATAGAGAATGCACTTAAATAACAAAAAAAAAAGGTTCAAAACTATATGGGGGATTTTTTTTATCAATTCATGATATTTAGCTTGAAGAATTCTAGGGCAACATATCAGCATGACATGACTATCATCTTCGATGAAATGGTGTATGACATTGCTGAGGACTATGTGGATGACATCATAACCAAATATAAGGCATGCGAAATGCATCCCAAAGTTTTAATAATAATCTTTGAGATACTTTGTTAATATAAGGTACAAATCAATCTTAAGAAGTGTGTATTTGATGTCACTTTTATAAAATTACTAAGATTTATTCTATCACACTAAGGCATTGAAGTTGATCCTTCTAAGATAAAATCCATTATAGAAATGCATCCTCCTTCTACTATAAAATATATCCATGACCTCTAAGGTAAAGTGAATTCCATTCACTAGTTTATTTCATAATTGGTAGATAGATGACATCCTTTTACTCACTTTTTGGAGAAAGGCGTAGCATTTAAATGGGATAAAAATTGTCACCAAGCCTTTCAATAATTTGTTGTTCCTTATAAACTCTCAATTCATGAAATACCCATGAGATTAGGTATTAACTAAAAGGAATATGGGGACAACTATTAAATTTCATCCTCCATTTTAGGACTAGTTTGGGATCAACCCAAGGCATGGTTATGGGTATTTGACTTCACAAATAGAGTGTGTATGAATAGTCTCCAAGAGATGTAACATCACCATTGAAAGTTCAATATGGATTTCATGTTCACATGTCTAATTATCAAATATTGATATTGGAGTTCAATTATTATGATTCTAAATTTATAAATACAAGGGGAAGGGTTAATTTAGTCTTAGAAAATAAACATAAAAAGAGAGGGGAGAGTAAGGCAGGGAAGAGAGCTTCTATATCTAGTATGAACTCAATTCATCAAGCATCAAACCAAGTTCCCATACTATAATTATACCACCATAGACTAAGTTTCACTAAAGTTATACCTAAGAGAAAATATAGTGGGAAGAGTCTAATGAAATAGAGGGGTATGCTTAAAATATGAACCCTCACTAAATATAAGTACTATGAATTTATAACAAACTACACATAAACACTCAATTGTAATTTATACATTAACACACTAATTAACATTACTATAAAAGAGAAATGAGAGAGATCAAATAGTTATTATAATAGCAAATCACATCATAATTATCACACATATATAGTATTAGAGTATTAATCTAATTATTTTAACATTGATAATCATTTAGATTGGAGATGAAATATATTGAAATGAAACATAAAAACTTTGAAGAAAACATAACTTGTATTAATTAAAAACAAGTTCTAATATAACAATTGACCTTGGATGATTCTAAAATCTAAAGTGATGAAGGAAGAAGCTAGTGAAATCTTGGATATAATCTGACAACACTTTCAATTAAGTTTTTATTGACCCTTATATTACAATATGGCTTTGCCTTATATAGATGAGGATGGGGATTACCTCTAAATAGCATAAGGATCCCATCCTAGGCCATGATGGCCATTCATGATAGTTAAAATCATAATTCAAAATTCAAAACAAATAAATCCCATTAAACCTATAAAATATATAAGAAGGACCACTTAGTTGATACACAAAGGTAGTTGTGAAGGTTTGGCTTCTAACCACTTTGATTTGGCATCTATAGCCTCCAATACAGTTATTAGGAGGTCGAATTCCTTATCCATATTGGTAAGGTTCATCAAGGGATCCCTAAATATCACTTTGGATTGATTCACCAACCTCTAGTAGACTTGGAAGGGTACTTCCATTGACATCTAGGATGGTTCCTACCACTGAGAGTATGTTCCTGATGGCTATAGCCATGCTCACTGATGAGGATACACCTAATGATATCTAGACTAAAGGAAAACCTAAAGAAGGTATATAAAGGGTTCCAAGTTATGAAATTGATGGAGTAGATGGGAATGAAGAGTTAAGGATGCTTAGTAGGATAGAGGCTGAATGTACTTGGGTATATGAAAAGAGGATGCACCACTTGGGGAGCTTATGGGAGTAGAGTGTAACTTATGGGTGTTGGGACCAAGAGTTGAAAAATAATAGGAGTTATGGGTGGAATGGAAATGGAAGAGATAGGAGGTATAATTGGTGGAACTTATTTTGGTGCTTATTGGGATCCTCATTCCAATCTTTCCCTTATACTATCAATCACATCAAACCTTAAGGTCTATAAAGCCTAGGGTTGAGGTGTCGATGGTTGAGTTAGTTTAATCCTATTTTGATCATCATTGATTAATGTGGGTTTGAACTAGTAAAATTTAGACTATTGGAACTGTTAGTAGACATAGAGGTGGAGATGGGGCACAAGGAGAAACTAGAGGAGGTAGAGGTAGAGTTAAGACATGAAGAGCAAGGGTTGTTAGAGAAGGTGGAGATAGATGTAGATTATGAGGAGGATAAGGTGGTGGGGTGTCCTAAAAAATCCTCTTAGAGATAAAAAGAGGAGTTAGTGTTAGATCCTCCATAGATTGATAAGGAGATAAACATGGAACATATGTGTTTGCCTAAACCTTATTCCTTTTATTCTTATTAATTTATGTCATCTAAAATAATACCTCCTAATCATTAATGACATCCAAGTATAACATGTTGTCACCATTTGTTGATGACCTTAGTTGATTTTAAGTTGGTAAAAATACCAATCTAAGTGACCTTTGATCATCCCCTTTGGATCCCAATGCCAGATCTTAGCTCTTGCTAGGGTGAAGGAGTCTCACCCAATTGCTATATTCTAGAGGGGAGGGAAGGCCTTATACACATATTTCCTAGTAGTGATCAAGGGTGGTAGGCATGCCTTGTGTTATAGACCTATACAAAATCCAAAGATGCCCTCTAATAAATGGAAAGTGATATCCTACTCTATCAGATGATCTAGGTCAAAATATGACAAGTAGAGGGGTTTCTTCAGTAAACCCATAATTTGGAACATAGTGTCTTCTCTATAATATTGTTAGTCCCTAATGGTAATGATGGAGTCCCAAATTTATTATAATATCTAAGGAATCAAGGCCTCATTCATCACATTATATACCATCATATATGAGTACTCATAGATGTCCTAAATGTGGTTCTAGAATTGGTGGATATATAGTTTTAGAAGACCACATGGATCATTGATCCCCCAAGAACCCACATATGTAAAGTTGAAGGTTTAAAATAAATCATCCTAAAGACTATGTCTATAAGTTATCTCATCATATAGAAATTATCTCTAGCTCAGGCATCCATGATGGCATTGACCAACTTGAATTTGATCAATTCTCTCATGTCTAAAATGTTTGAACATGTGAGGATCATATGGAGGAGGGGTACCCATAGTTTTTAATGTGTAAGTAGTAGTCCTTGGACATAAATAATTGGTCTAGTAGAATCATGCCTACCTAGACTTCCTCCTAGTTGTTGTAGACTGTGTATGCACTTATTTCCTTATCATTAACCCATAGCATCTGATTTTTTATCCCAGTCTTGTAGTTATCATATACTTGGTAGGGATCCATCTAGGCCTTCACCACCACCACATCATAAGAAAAGGTGTAATTTGAGATGGATTAATATGACTTGTAGGTATTCCTAGAGATATCAATAATATGGTTTTGAGAGTTAGGTGAGCACACCTAGTCATGGACCCCATCCTACACTTAGATGGTAGGGAGAAGGAGGTTTTAAAATAATTTGACTTAGGTAAATGCCTTTGGCTTGGCCACATCTCTTTGAAGTCCACATTTATTGTAGGATCAAATGGTATCATCAAATTTTACTTATTGGTCATCGATGGATCCTGAGACTTTGGGAACCTACTCAAATACTTTGAACATGTCATTATAATGCTTGAATTTGGTCAATCCAACTAGGAATATGGTATCCTGGTACTCAGACTCAACCTTTGGGTTTGAAGAGGACGTGACCATTATAGTGGGATAGCAAGTTAATAGGAAGGCTTTGAGTGTAGGAGGCAAGAAACATAGGGGTACACTATGATAATTAGAAATCTAAGAGTTAGATTGATCTCAAAGGTTTACACTGGTAACCATTAGTGGGATTTCCTTAGGTTGATATAAAAACATACAAACAACCTATAAAAAGATAACCTATAAGAGAATGGCATGTATTCACCCTCAAGGGTGAAAAATACAATACCTACACTTGATCCTATTAGACATCTAGATCTGGTGAAAAAAAATTCTATGGATTTGAAGATATATTATATGCCTCAAATTAATCACAATTTTTTTTTATAATTAGAAATGTATCAGGGAATGGATTTGCAACTAATTGATCAATTACAATTTATCCTTTTATTGATTTTTTGGATATAGAGTTGAGATCAAACTTTGTAAGTTTCACCACCCATTTTGAAATGTGACTAGTGAGGTGTTTTTTATCATATGGAACTTTAATGGATATTCATTAGTTATAAAATGAACCTCATTGTTGAGAAAATAATTCCATAGTTTTGTATTGTAAAAATTGAAGCTAAACATGATTTTTTTATTATTGTATATTTGCATTCATAATATACTCATTAGTGATTGATATAATATATTTTTTATTCTCTATCATCATCATCATCATCATCATCATCATCATCATCATCATCATATTGTGTTAATATGGCTTTAAGGGCTTCATGAGAAACTAAGATATAGAGAAGAAATGGTTTATTCATAATATGAGGCATGGACACTAGTGGGTTTTCTAAATATTCTTTAATTTTATCAAAAAATTGTTAGAAAATATCATCCCATATAAATTTTGTATCCTTTTTAAGCAAATGTGTGAAAGGGATTTTTTTATCAACCAACCAAGAAATGAAGCATTGGATAACCTCAAATATACCTTGTAAACACTATAAATATTTTAGGTTTGTTGGTAGTGAAATATAAATAATAGATTTTACCTTTTTTGATTAACCCTAATGCCTCATTGAGAAATAATGTACTCAAGAATGTTTTTAGAGGATACTCTAAAAACACATTTTTTGGGATTTAAAAATATATTTAACTTTCAAAAGCATTTAAATATTTTTCATAAGCCAGTAACATGGTCTTGGTGACGTTTGGATTTTTTAAGTAAATCATCAACACAATGTTCAATAGTTTTGTGAATAAAATCATAAAATATATGAGTCATGGCCCTTTGAGGTTTTTCTCATACATTTTTGAGTCCAAAAGGCATGATTTTATAATAAAATGTGCCCCATGGAGTAATAAATTTTGTCTTTTCTTGATCTATTTGGTTATTTTTTATTTGGTTATATCTATCAAAACTATACATAAAAGAAAATGTCTCATATCCAACTATAGAACTAATAATCATGTCAATGTTAGGTAATGTAAAATAATCTTTGGTACAAGCCTTGTTTAAATCATAGTAATTAGTGTAACATCAAATTTCACCATTAGCCTTAGTAATAGGTATAATTTTATACCCCCAATAAAAATGTGCAATGACTCTTATAAATCCTACATCAAAGATCTTTTGAATCTCATCTTTTACTTGAAATTCCACTTTGGGATGAATTTTATGAATCTTTTGTTTAATATATTTTGCATCTAGATATATTAATATATTATGTATTGCTATTGATGGATCAATTCCATCCATATCTGAGTAATCCCAAGTGAATATTTATAGGTAGTCATAATGGAATTTTTGGTAGGACTTACATTCATCATCTTGCATCATTACAAAATGTAATATCAGTCGAGGATATTTATCTATGCCATAGTTATATTTCACTATTTTTTATTTCATTAGAGTGGATCATTTGATGATAAATGGTGTGGTAAGAATATCATTATGGGCATCATTTTGGACAATAGTATTATATTTACTCAAAGTAATCATGAGCATAAGTGGAATGAGGAAACCTATTCTCGTGATATAAGTAGAGGAGATCATCATGTGTCCCCAAGTACTCAATAAAAGACTCATCATTTGATAGCTCATCTAATGTCAAAATGTATAGTGAATTCCTCTCATCAATTAGATAAGAGTTGAATAATTATACACCCATTTTAGAGGTATGCATACATTCTAATTTGGCCTTTTATAAATAAGGATTAGTATCTATAGATGGATTATGACTTATAGATTATCATAAGAAACCTAGGCCATGCCAATTTATGTTATTTTTAAGAGAGATAGGTTGAGCTATACCTTGCCCATATTTTCTCAACCCTTTCCTTTGTATCCATATCTAATCAAATATTTAGAACCAAAATTATTATTATAGGATTGTGGTGTAGGACTATCCATTTATTAGATCATTTAAAAATGTGTAAAGGGAATAGTATCATTGGGCATGTGTAAATAAATCCATGAAGGTTGAATTTTAAGCATGTGTACAAAGTATAGGGAACTATATAAATATCATGTATATAAGGCCAACTCAAAATTATGTTATAATTTAAATCATTTAGCATAACTTGGCACAAAGTATGTAATGTATGAGGTCTTATGGTGATGTTCAAGGATATTTTCCCCAAAACTCATCATGAAATGTTATCAAATACATTGATGCTCATGTTGGTTGTTTCCAAGTCTTTAGGTCCAATGTCAAGTAAAAAAAGAAATGATATGTTGTAAATGTTGAGTCTCAAAACATTATACACAATAACTCTTTAAACATTTTATTGCTCAAATATAACCAAATGTATAATAATAAATAATAATTTATGAGGTCATGAGGTGGCAAGTCTTATTTCTAAAAATAAATATTATATTCAATCTATTTGATAGATTTCAACATGGAATCCACATATGGAGGCTCCACATTTCTTGGTAAAAAAGTCATGCAAAATGCATCCAAAATAATATCCTTTTAATGTTAATAATGATTTAATAAGTCCAAGAGTGAAGTTTTAATAGTAATACCATTGGAATAGGGTGGGAGGAGAAAGACTCTTTCATGCATTCTCTTTGGTATTTTTTGGTAATAGGTGTAAAATCATTGTAAACATTATGGACATAAAAATTATGCAAGAATGCTTTAGATTTACAATGGCCAGGTTTTGAACTCCTTAGATACTTTATTAAATTCACCATACATGAAACATAGTAAGTAATGACTACCATGATGTACTTTAAAATGAAATAGCTAAGAGAGATATCCATATTAAACATGTTTTTAGAAAGAGGAAATTCTAATTTTTAAATATTGAACACTTTGAAATCAAAATTCAAAATAGTATATGAGGAAAAAAATCTATATCAAATTCTTTTTGCATTCATGTAGGTCAAGTTCACCAAATGTTTAACCTTAAAATCTAGATTAGGGAATCTAAGGTTGAATGGGTAGAGACAACCTAGGGCATAAGGATGGTAGACTGTATCTAAATCAAGTCAATTAATTTTCAAACTTATATAAACATATATTGTATTTATTATGGTGAAATATGATAAAAATAGAAAATATAACTATGGTATATATTTCAATTATAATGAAATGATACTAGGTTTTGATGTTAATACATATCTAGATCTATAACATGAATAAATAAGACTAGAATTGGATCTTGTATTAGTTATCAAATTATTAATTAAGCACTTATGTGACCTCAAACACTTGCATCAACCTTAGATGGTTGTGTCAACACTTCCATATAACCTAGATGTGGGTGTCCTATATAGAATAGCTGCTAGATCTAGATGTAACCACCCAAAATATTTTAGTTTATGTGTCACCTTCACTTTGGTGTGATCAAATTTGGATCATGGTTGTCACTTTTTTTCAATGAGAAAAAACCTAGTTCTTCTTCTTCATAGTGAATATGGGAAAAATGGGTTAGTGAACACATGGTGTCAATATTCTCCAAATAACCCTCTATTAATGATCACTACCTACATATCCAATACTCTAAAGAGGACCTTATACATATGTAGGTTTCCCCTATGTGTTGCCTTGTGTTTTATAAGGATGAAATATGTGATAATAAAGTAGATAAAGTGACTTATAGATGTGATGTCCCTATCAATGATATGTAAATTTGGGAAATAAGGAAGCTTTGCTCATTTTAATGATTGATTGAATGCCTTATTTAAGTTGCCTTGTGAGTGGTAAGAAGTTTCTAGTGAGGACTGAATGAGGATTGATCATGCATATATACCAATAGTTTTGGATAATATCTCACATTAAGTCACTTAGGTCGACCATAGGAATACATTTCATTTTTTAAATTGGATTTATTTAGGGAGTTTGACATTTGCATTGTAATAGGACACTAGCATCGATGTATGCATATTACTGGGATGCAAGTGAATGGAAAGCTAAAAATGGCACATGTTTAGAACTTGCATAGATATAAGATAAGGATGTTTATAAAAATTTTAGTATGATAGAAGGTATGAGTCATTAGAATAAAAATGGTAAAACTAAAAGATAAAAAAATTGGTACATAGAGATAGTGTATGTGAACCTTTTCGAAGTGGGAAAGGTCTATAAGCTGAAGATGCATCCATGATATGTATTTTCCAAATTTTAAATATTGATGTGCTATATAGTTAATAAATCATGTCTAAAATAAGTTATTATTACTCTATATTTTACCCTTGAGGCAAAGGAGTTTCAAACCTGCCTCATTCAATTGATACAATAGAATCACCTCTAGGTGTGGGTAGCCTAATGGGTGAGATGAATATCTAGTTTTGGGGATAGTTCCCCTGATGCATCACTAAGCTCAACTAATAATCATACTTAATTTGACAACAAAAAAAGATAGAAGGAATACATGAAATAAAAAACTATACTATAGGAGGTGATGTATCAATATGATATGTCTCCTCTACTTGATTTGTAATCAACTCTTATGGATAAAATAAGAACTAGTTATTGACATACTCTCTCCAGAAGACTCCTACATATAAATGATTTATATGGAAGCCATGAAAAATGCATATAACTTGAGGGTGATGAGTGAAAGGTTTTACGAAAGATACTAAAAATCATTTTTCACTATAATCATAAGCATAAGCACCTTCACACACCATGTAACCTGCATAAGACAATACACTAGTATCTAGGTGAGAGATAAGGACTTGTAAAGGGAGAATAAATCAACCACTTATGAAAATCAAACAAAAATGAACACACTAGAAGATTAGTATGGATAAGGTTGAATCAATCCTTATATTAGCTCAAGGATTTAATATATAAATTGGAAAAACTTTATCATACCCAATAGAAGGATGCATATAATAGATTTTGAAGCCCAATTTATAAAACACCAAAAAAGAGAGAAAAAGAACATGGCATTAAAATGGACTGTAGAGGAAATAATGACCATCATTCCTCCAATAACTAGTTAAAAACATTAATTAGGGATAGAAACAACCCCATAACTCTTCCCATACATTGTCTTGGTGGCATAGTGGCCTTCAATGAGTTTTTTGGGTGTAAAAGTATAGTGGATGGCCTATTTACAGTCATAGTTGACTCTGTGAAGATACCATGCTCCTTGAAACTAATCCATTAATATTTAACATAAATTAAGATGTTATACATATATTTTAAGGAGGTAGTTAATTATTTTAACAAGAACACTACTTTCCTAATTTCCACCCTTCATTCCATTCATAACCCATTCAATGTACTTGTCACTCTAGTGAGGAAGAGACTTGAGACTTATATATTTTCAAGTGTGTTTTGAGATTAGTAGTGGCTTGGAAATTTTGATACAAGGGTGATTATTCTCTATAAATCCTCTTCACCATGTGAGTAGACCTACAAAATGCTTCTCTCAATGCAAATAAGTTACCTCTCTTAAGTGACCCCATGTCTGCTCATCAGGTTTATGTGTGCCTCTGTAGGAATTCACTAGTGATTTTTTGGAGACCATTCCATCTCTCCATAGGTAAAAGAGGTCTTTTAATCCACTTATAAGCTCAAACATATCTAGGAACCATGAAAACAATCCCAAAACCAAACATTATAAGCCATTTACCTACAAATTTTGCCTCACACATACCAAATTCTTGGTGCACAGGAATCACATAGGACTTGTGTGTGTCTTCTTGATATATTCAAGGTGTTTTAGGTCCATTATAGTTATAAGGAGTAGTTTATTTACCATTGGGTTCTCCATGAGGTTTTTTGTAGGGTTTGGAGTGGCCAACCATCTTAACAATGGTTCATAAAGCATAGTCACTAGATTTGAAACTTAAGGACATGCATATTAAGTTCATAGACCCCTCAAATTTTTTTAGTATATTTTGGTCCCATGCATCTTTTCTAGTGATATCTAAGTAAAGGTTGGTACTCCTTGGGTTTCTTCTAGGTAGTCTAGGCATGTTTGCAGTGTTAAGGATTATTCATAAAGTTTCCCCCTTGATAAAACTCTCATCACCATGGATGGAAAGTGCATATAGGTCCTAAAACTCCCATAATATCAAAGGTTCCCATGCATTTCATCCAAAAATATTTAAGCATCCAAACTTGTAGCTCTAATTGGCAGGTGATGATGAGAGAGTTTGAGGAGGGATATTAGGCCAAATTGTCATTTACATTATCTTCTTCTACCTTTGACACATATTTCAAGACCTATTCCATTATTATAAAAATTCCTTTATCCTTATATCTTCTTAAATAATTCACCTTGACACAAGAGTGGAGTTTGGGGTTTGAGGGCTTATGTAGGGTTTTAGGCCTTATAGGCCTAAACTGATCTCCAATGTACCAGACCACATGTAGGTACTTATGGTGATATCTAAGCCTTATTACCATATTTTTAATTAGAATTAAAACCTTTATATAGTACCATAGTTTTATAGGCCTTTGTCTCTATCATTTCATATTTTTAGGATTGTTATGACCATTGTTAGCCTATATTAGGTTCTCAAACCAATTGATGCAAATGACCTAAGTGGTTTGTATTTCCTCTTTTCCATAATAACAAGGGAGTTATAACCCTCATGTGTTGTACCTTTGGGGATGTCAATATATTATTGGACTTGGGTATCCATCCTGCCTTCAACAAACACTCTTATAACCTTACATATAAAAGCCTATGTGTGGGGTTCTAGACTAACTAGGCCTAAACAAGCCTTATAACCTTACCACCCTTTTATTACTAACTAAGGTCATCATATGTAGATTATGATAGATTTATAGAGGATAATTTCATTTTTTTAATATTCTTTTACCTCTTTGTCTTCAAACTAATTAGGACCTTCTCTCTTAAGTTGAAGGCCAACTGATCTACTAGGTAGTCTTGTAGGTGTCTACAAATTATATCTGCAAGGTCACAATGATTTGGTTTTGAAAATCTCTTATTAACCTTTATCATTAGGTATCTCTATATTAAAATGATTTCTAACACTTTTTATACCCATGTAATCTCCAAAATTACTATTATGCATGACATTCTCTCCCCAAGCTTGAGAACAACTTGAGCTGCCTATAGTTGACCATTTGTGGTCTTGACTACATACATTGTGGTATTTTAGAATATTTGATATTTGTAGCCCCTACTGAGGGTGTGTCTAATTAGGTCCATGAAACCTTGATTCCTACATCTTCTTCACAATATATAAGTCCTTTTGATATTTTTTTACATAGACCAATTTGACAGCTCGGCCTTAAGATGGACCTATAGATGATCATTTGTTATGTGACTAGGTTATTCTATTCTTAAGGGTCATATACATCTCATTACTCATCAAAAATTAATACTTGAATAAACTTTATTTTATATTTTCCTTCAAACTTGAAGACAAAATTGAAAACCCAAGATGCAATCTTTTGAAGTTCCGAGTTTGGGAGACAAGGCTCATTATAAGGTGAAAATGGCTTGATGTATTCAATCTAAACCAAATGTTTTTGTGTGAGACCTCATATAGACTGTTGCTCTTTATTTAATAACACCTATTGATACCTAATAATCCCTCACTTGGGTATCTAATGAGGTACGACTTTTAACTGAGTGAATCAAGCATCTTGATGGAGAAAATGAAACCTAAGAATCCTAAAAAACCTTGAACAATGCAAGGAAACCTTAAACTATGCTAAATAGTTCATGAATGCATTTAGAGATGGTTTGTGGGTGTTGGTATTGATATCCTTGTGAAATTTTATTTAATTTTAAAGATTAAATCCTCCATATTATTAGATCACCCCTAAAACCTAAAGAAGGCATCATCCATATACTTGAAACTTGGAGATTGGTTGCCATGAAGGCAAGATAAGTCTTGCTTAAAGCCTTTTTCCTTATTTCACATAGTAGGAGTTGAAGAGAATGAGATATGATATGACCTATTTGTGACCATGTGGAGAACATTAATAATATGGGTGGAGCATATAAACTCTTCACTAATCATCTTTTTTCTTTGTTTATTCATGAAACATAGAAATATTAACACATAAACTACAAATTGACAACCATGGAAGAGTTGATGTTGATATACCCTTTAAAGTGCCATGATATCACACTTAAAGGAGTTTAGGACACTCATTAGACATTTGCATACCTTTTTCCATGCTCAATTTATCACAATGAGCTTGAATTTTTCACAAATTTGTCTTTAATTGAGCTTGTGGGGTTTAAAAAGTGTTTAAGACCACTTGGGGGTATTAATGATTGTTCATAAATCCCAAGGATCTAATATGAAAACCAATACTACTAATTGTAATCTGACTAGGGACTCTACCTATAGCCAATAGCTTGGTCTCTGAATCCCCTTGTATGGACCACACCATTTAAATCAAATTGACCCTTATGATCTTGTCTAGAGCTTAATGGGGATTCTACTACTTGTTATGCCTTTTCCTTGGCTTTGAGGACCTGGATTCCTCTCTATGATATCTAAAAAGGATTCCTCATGATATATTCAATCCTATTTTACTTTGATATGACCATACAACTCTATATAAGTCATGAAAAGACTTGTAAAACATCATTACTCTACATTTTTTCAAGTTTGAGATCTTTAAAAACCATTGGAAAAAAAAGGATGGAAATGAGAGGTCAAACATTTTCAAATTAGAGGGTATGGATGGAGGTAATTTGTTGAAAAATAATTTTTTCAAGGATGTGGAACATTTATAGTGAATGAAGGGTGTTTAACTTATAAATAAGACCTCTTTACATATAAAACCACCTTATAATGATATTATGATGGATATGAAACCCTTTTTGGAGACAGTTTACCCTTGGTGGTGTCCAAGGGGCCATAATAGCACTATTTTCATGGTTTGAAAACCCATTAAAGGGATCACATACATGATATCAAATGTTAATAAAAATGGAAGTATTTACCTTAACATTTTCTAAAATCCTTAATATATGCTAAAGGATTCAAACAAAATTACCCTTCATCTATCATATTATCTCCAATCTCCTTGAATTCTACCACATTATGTCGGTTATTAGCATGATTAAATGGACATATGATTGAACATGTGATGCAGCATAATAGATCATTCTATTATGAGTGATTTTGGATAATAAAGACTTAGTAATTTGACCTATCAAGGCCAAATTACTACTCCAATCATACAAAAATTTCCTAAAACTAGTCATAGCCTTTTAAAGTTAGTAAAACCAAGGAATTATGGCCTAAAAATAAATAATTTTGGTAAAAAAAATAAAAAATGAATTGTAAATGGGTTATTATCATTTCAAAAGAGCATTGTCAAGTTCAAATATGTAGACAATCCATGCACATGGGGTCAATTTTGAAGGAAATTAAGGTTCTTAGAGATACAAGTGGTTTCAAGACCTAAAATTTTGTAAAAAAGGTAATAATAACTTGATTAACCTTATAAAAGTGTTTCATGGCCATTTCATGAGTGGAGATACTTGCCCTTTTATAATAGTCCTCAGCATGTCCATTGGAGATCACCATTGGAGCATGCATTATTTTGGAGTTCTATAGAGGTTTCTAAGTCCAGGTAAAATTATGAAAAGCATGGGATGATTTTTTTACATCAAAATAATACAATTAAATAGTTTTAAAACTCTAGTTTTTAAGCAACCCATGTTCATACAAGGTTATGCAAGCAAATAGGCATAAAGTCCAAAACGGGGTTTTTTTACTTTTAAAGCAAAATGTGCTTCCAAAGTGTTTTAATAGCATGGTAAAAAACACATGATGATGTTTTTAGGCATTTTAAATAATGTGAAGAGTTATTTTTATTTTGGTGAAATTTTCATTTTTTGTAGTTTTAGACACCTTTCCTAGCCTCATGTTCAGATGCTCATATATTTCACCATGTATAGATTTTGGAAAAATTATATTATAATTTTATTGAGAAAAATATTTAATTATAATTAATTAAAAATTGAGGCCATTTTAGGGTATTGTATTTATGAACAATCATTAGGAGTGTAAGCAGCTCAAAATGCAATCAAAACCCCACAGGAAGATTTCTCTACATGATAACTTTTCATATATTTTGCATGAGGACCTAATATTTTTATGGATTTTAGGGGGGTTTGTGTAATAAATATAAATGGATATATTTTGTGATTTGGATTTGTGTACTTCATGAACTATCATTTTGAAAATTTAGCTTCAAAGCTTACCTGAATCCTCAAAAAACCAATTTTGAAAAATGTTGATTTTATTGCTATAAAATTATCTTGGATAAACCTTAAACATTTTAAAATTTCAATTAAACTTAGAGAGGATTCTATAGATTTCAATTTTATGCATGGAGATGTACAAATGAGGGAATAAATCATGTTTTTTATGGAAAAAAGCATGTAAAATGAAGTACATGACACTTCAATGAAATATGATAAATGGAGATAAAATAAAAATACTTTTTATTCATCATAAAAATTTATTTTGGTCATAAATAATCCCATATGTATCCTAAATATCTCAATAAAAATGACCAATTGCCAGGAAAATGGAGCAAAATAGGCCTAGTCAACCCTGTTGACTGAATGGCGAGTGTTTTCTCATAAAATCAAATATCTTTAAGTTTTGGATTTATCACATGTAATATATGTTTTTAAGTTTATATATAATTCTAAATTCAATCCAAAATTTTAAATTCATGTGAGTTGACCTCAAGTTGGGTTAACTAGTCCTTAAAAGTCAAATCTCTTCGGTTGACTAGTTTGACTAGTTTCATGCATCTCCCATGCTTTTCATGAAAAATAAAGACTTTAAAGAACTTAAAATCAATTTAAATATGGATTTATAATTTATGGCATGATTTTTATGAAATGAATTTTGACAAGTCAACATGGGCCCACCACTTCTCAATTATATGCCAAAAATGAAGAACATGCAATTTTTTAAGACTTGGAAGATTTTAAAGCTTTTATTTAATATTATAAAAGGATTTTAACATTATTTTAAATCAAATAAGACTAATAATTATATTTTCCATGCCAATTTTAATTTATTTAAGGTTTTAGACTTATATATTGGCTTTTTGAAGTCATTTTTGGAAAAATTCCTAAAGCAAAACAAAAACTGTAATTGGCGTCATTTATCAATAAAGGAAATCTTTTGAATATGATTTTTTCAATAGAATAAAGTGTATTTTTTTTAATTATGTACTATAATATAAGTGAGATATATATCCCCCTTTTTTAGGTCCTTTCCTCATCTATTGTGAAAATTTCATCTTCTACAGGTCATTTGAAGAGCTAGGAATAGAATTTGCTTTGAAAACTTCTTTCAAGCCTTCTTTTGAAACACTTATGTTTAGGATTTAATGAATAATTTATTTTGATTCATATGTGTGCCTTAATCAATTTTATAAAATGTTTCATAGAATACCAATCATTCAGGTGCATCACCTAATTAGATGGGATTTTCCATTTCAGTTTCCTTCTCCTTTTTTAGCCCAAAAAATCAAAATAGTTTAGTTTTTAGAGATAAATCTTAAGGGAACCAACCCTCTCTAGAGGTTCCTCTTAGCACAGAGTCACCCACTCTCTAATAAGTTCTAATTATATCAGCTAGAGTGAGGGTGTTCTTTTTACTTCTTCAAGCAAGGTTTACTCTAGAGTGATAATAGTTTTTGGCATTCTCAATGGGACATCATTCTACACACTAGCCTTTGGAGGCACTCAAAAGATCAGTACAACTTTAAAACACTCAAATATAGTTGTAAACATTAGGTATATTTTCAATATTTATTACTTTCAATGTTTGGCTTACTAATGGTCTCAAATGGCTTATTTTGGTATAGATCCATATTATCGTCACTATGATCAATATGACCAACCACACTATGATCTTCACCAAGAGTTTGAGGACCTATACCAGGAATACATGTAGGAGTACTTCCTTGATCCTCCCTATAAACAACCATTTCATCATAATAATACCCCTTAATATTCTTATCATGAGCCATCCTACCCATATATCCAACCTAATCATGGCCATTTTACATCTACCCAATCCATACCAACACTTAAATAAACTTTAGTGATCCTTGAAAAGCATGCACTAGAGTTGTACTCATAGAGTTATTGACCAGATCCATTATGTGAGAGTCTTTGCAACAAATAAAAGAGTAATGGGTACCTATTGAGAGAAAAAATTGGGGCAATCTCACTAGTGAGATGATTGATGTAGATGGTTACATTCAAATCATTGAGGATAAACTAAAAGGCATAAAGGAATAATAGGTTCAACTATAACCTTCTTATATGCCATCCATTCCTCCTCAAGAGATGATTCTAAGAGCCCCTTTGAGTTTACCAAATTATTCATATGTTTCTTAGACATTCCCTTCTTGGAGATCTATCCAAGATAACTATCAAAGAAAGAAAGAAATTGCTATGGCACAACTTGTTGTTGAGACTACTGACCACTTTAAAGAGAATATATTCCAAGAGAATATTGATAAATAGATCAGAGAGTTAGAGCTGAAGAAAAGGAAAGAGGAGGAGAACTAGAATCAAAAGGTCAAAAAAGATCCTTTAGATTTCCCATCTTGGAACCAAATCATGAAATTAAGCAAGAAAGAGGAATAATCAATCATCATTCAAGATGATGAATTCAAGCAAGAGATAATTTAACCTTCATCCCTCCCTTGTTAGAAGCCTATGTCCTTTCCTTCATTGAAAGCCATTCAAGAAAAAGTGTAGAAAGATGAGGTCAAGGTGGTCCAAGAAGAGTAGCCTCATGAGAAAAATTAGGTATCTATGGTTAATTTTGTAGACCTTTTTCATATTATTAGATAATTTCAAGGATCTACCATGCCACTTTTGGAGCAAGAGCCTCTTCTTTGTGAGGCAAGTGAAGAAGATGTAGCTAAAGAGATAAAGAATGATTAAGCTTTCCATGATAAAAAAGAAGAATAGTTACAAGAGGATTCTCAATAGCTTACATCAACTGAGATAGATGAAGTACAAAAAAATATTTATTCAAAAGGAAGACACGAAAACAACTCTCATAGAGCCATTGTTGAGATGGAGAATATTATTGATAAAGATGAGACAAGTGCAACAGATCAAAAAAATTCATTTGACTTCATCCAAAAAGTAGAAATATGTGATTGACATGTTTCAAATGGTAATAATATTGATTAATTTCATGTCTTTTCAATTGATCATGATGAAGAGGATTTTTGGGATGACTTGGAGAGTTTTTGTACAAAATTTGATGGTCCATCTCCACCCCAAGTGGATATTGATGAATGTCTTGTAAAGAGTATCATTGCATCTGTTCATCAGGAAGAAATTAAAGTCATATTATAGCCATGTTTAAATAACTATTAAAGATCTAAGGACTTTGACAAAGTATCACTTCAAATGAAGTCAAATGAAGACATAAATCTAGGTATACTAGCTGAATTGCCAATATAATTATTGAATGAGAATGTGTCAAATCATGATCAACCTATGAATGAGACAGAGATATTAATCTTGATGCAACAAAGAAGAATATGAGAGGAAGATGATTAGATCCTGTATCTATATCTTCAATCCATACACCTAGGAATGGAACTTGGAGGCCTAGTTGCATCATGTGGAACATATGAACATATAAGTGCTCCCATTTGTAGAAGAGAGCTATCAAAAGGAAGCAAATACATTTTGAAATTCTAAAGTGCATCAAATAGTTTTTCATTTGATCTAGGAGTGCCAACAAGGTGGAAGTTAGTTTATATATAATAGACTTATGTTTTTTTATTTAAGTACATATCTACACATTCTTTTAATTATTTTTTCCCTTTCTAGTTGTTGTTGTCCATTCCTCTAAGTGCACACATGCACATGTTTCTAGTTGTTTATGTCAATTATTTTATTTGTGTCTTTACCCATAAAAGATCATCCAATATTCAGTGTATATTCAAGTTTTTTATATCAAAATTTTTTGAGTTATCTAACTAGTAGGCTATTTAACCCTTGAAAATTGCCAAAATTGTTAGTAATTTGACCTATCAAAGCAAAATTACTACTCCTATCATACAAAACTTTTCTAAAATTAGTCATAACATTTTAAAGTTGGTCAAACCAAGGAATTGTGGCCTAAAAATTACTAATTTTGGTAAAAAAATAAAAAATGGATTGTAAATGAGTTATTGTCATTTCAGAAGAGCATTGCCAAGTTCAAATATGTAGACAATCAATGCACAAGGGGTCAATTTTGAAGGAAATTAAGGATTTATGAGAGCTACAAGTGGTTTTAGGACCTCAAAATATTGTGTGTAGGGTCATAATAACTTTAGAAACCTTATATAAATTTTTTCATATCCATTGGATGAGTGGAGATACTCACCTTTTTGCAATAGTCCTCAACATGTCTGTTGGAGATCACCATTGGAGCAGGCATTGTTCTGGAGTGCTACAGAGGTTTATAAGTCTAGATAAAAGTATGAAGATCACAAGATGATTTTTTTTACATAAAAATAAGGCATTTAAATATTTTAAAAACTCTAAATTTTAATCAAACCATGCTCATACATGCTTATGCAAGCAAACATGCATAAAGGCCAAAAAGGGGTTTTTTGATTTTTAAAGAAAAATGTTCTTTTAGAGTGTTTTGGTAGCATGGTACAGACCCCATGATGATTTTTTTAGACATTTTTAAGAATGTGAATATTTATTTTCATTTTGATGAAATTTTCATTTTTTACAATTCTAAACACCTTTCTTAGCCTCATGTTTAGATGCTTATATATTTCACCACGTGTGGATTTTAGTTGATTGATATTAGTATGTTTTTATAAAAAAATATTTAATTATAACTAATTAAAAATTGATATCATTTTATAGAATTATATTTATGAACAATCATTAAGTGTGTAGGTAGCTTAGAATATAGTCAAAACCCCACAAGAAGATTTATTCACATGATAACTTTTCATATATTTTGCATGGCAATCCAATATTTTTAGGGATGTTATGGGGGTCAGTTTGATACATATAAATTGAAATATTTTGGGATTTAGAGGTATGTACTTCATGAACCATCATGTTGAAAACTTACCTTCAAAGCCCACCTAAACCCTCAAAAAACTAGTTTTGAAAAATATTGATTTTATTTCTATCAAATCATCTTGGATAAACTTGAATTTTTTTAAAATATAAATTAAACTTAGATAGTATTTTATAAATGTTAATTTTATGCATGGAGATGTATGGATGAGGGCATAAATAATGTATTTTGTGGAAAAAAACATGTAAAATGAAGTACATGACACTTCAATGAAATATAATAAATGGAGATAAAATCATAAGAATTTTTATTCATTTTAAAATTTTATTTTTGTCAAAATTCATCCCAATGTTTCCCAACTAGCTTAAACAAAATGGCCAGTCTATAGGAAAATGGAGCAAAATAGCCCTAGTCAACCATGTTTACCAAATGGTGAGTGTTTTCTCATCAAAATCAAATATCTTGTGATGATAAAAGTTTTTACATTTCTATTTAATTATTTTTTCAATTTTCATGGCATCTTTTTTTAGTTTTAATGGATTCCAAATGCAAGAAGATAGGTTATTAGGCCTAATTGACCTAATCGGCTTAATTGGTCAATCAAGTAAGTAAAGAATGGCATTGAAAATATATCGAATGAATTAATATTAGAGTTACCACCTGGAATATATTTTTTTTTATTGGATATATCATTATAAATTCAATCCACAAATTTAAATTCATGCAAGTTGAGCTCGAGTTGAGTTAACTAGTCATTAAAGGTCAAATCTCTTTGGTTGACTAGTTTGACTAGTTTCATGCATCTCCCATGCTTTTAATTCAAGATAAATACTTTAAAAAACTTAAAATTAATTTTAAAATGGAGTTATATTCAAATTTATGTCATTATTTTCATGCAAAGAAGGTTGACAAGTCAACATGGGCCTACTAATTCTCAATTCTATGCCAAAAATGAAGAACATGCAATTTTTAAAGAATTGGAATATTCAAAAGCCTTTATTTAATATTTTAAGAGGATTATAGTCTTATTTTAACTCAAATAAGACTATTACTTCTATTTTTCATGCCAATTTGGCTTTATTTAAGGTTTTAGACTAGTATATTGACTTTTTGAAGCCATTTTTGGAAAAATTCCTGAAGCAAAATAGAAATTGTAATTGGCATCATTTATCAATAAAAGAAATATTTTGCATATGTTTTTTTATAATAGAATAGAGTGTATTTTTTATTGTGTACCAGAATATAAGTGAGATCTATATCCCCATTTTTTAATGTCCTTTCCTCACCTACTATGAAAATTTCATCATCTATAGGTCATTTGAAGAGCTAGGAATATAATTTGCTTTGCAATCTTCTTTCAAGCCTTCTTTTGAAACACTTATGTTTAGGATTTACTGATGGATTTTTTTTTGATTCATATGTGTGCCTTACCTAGTTTCAAAAAATATTTTAGAGAATACCAATCATTTAGGTGCATCACCCAATTAGATAGGATTTTCTATTTCAGTTTCCTTCTCCCTTTTCATGCCAAAAAAAAAAATAGTTTAGTTTTTAGAGATAAATCTTAAGGGAAACAGCCCTCTTTGGATATTATTCTTAGCATAGAGTCACTCACACTCTAAGAAGTTCTAATTTTATCAGCTACAGTGAGGGTGTGTTTTCTACATCTTCAAGCAAGGTGCATTCTAGAGTGATAACAAAGACTACATCGTGACTTGGTGTAGACTATTAGACATAATAAATATAAGATGGAACCTTGAAACATTTTAAAACAAGATGATATCGGGACTACCATGGCATTTTTTGACATAACTTCACTACTTGAATATGTTGCTTATAATCCTAAAGATAATTGACCCTCTCCTAGATTGATCATGACATCCCAAAGACTTATTAAGATGACCAAGCACATAATTTAAGCACTATGAGAAGAATTTGATCCTTTCTAAGTCTAAGGGAAAAAGGATATCAACATCATTAGTGACTCTCAGGGGTGGACCTACCTACTAGTCAAGAGATCTAGCTATCTTATATATGATACTCATGACTTAATTTAGGTGACCCCTCTATTTAGTCTAAAAATAATAATTAGCATCTTTATAAGCTTTCAAGGACTACAAAAAACCTCATCACTCACATAAAATACACAAAGGAAACACCAATACCTAAACACTTTGAAAATCAACAAGGAAACAAAGCAAGTAACCAATCAAGATAGTTGTGTAGCAACACTTGGAGAAAAGAAATACCTAAACTACTATGTATAATATAATACATAATATTTTTAATAACATTACTTAAATAACACCCCATTGACAGGGATAGGGAGTTACTCACCATTCAATATTGACAATTGGAATGCATTATACTCTTTTTAGCTAGTGATGATGTAGGGTCCACTCCATAGGCTATCAAACTTTATGTGCTTACCTAATTTAGCTCAATATTCATCTCACTTAAGTATAATATAACCTACTTGAAAATTCATTGAGATATCTCTATTATAAAATAACCTCTTAACTTGATCTTGATGAGACCATATGAAATGTATAGCATCATCTTTTGTCTCTTCTATCTCTCTCAACTCATTCATCCTAACTTACATGGCATCACTTTCCCTTAGATCAAGTTGGTGCATGAGTTATAAATATATAAACTCAAGTTATATTCATATCTTTGCCTCTTTTACACAAAAAATAAGGTATTTATAATGACCAATATCTCCATTTCGGGTGATCCTATCTACCTGTAAGGCTATCCTCAATTTGGTATGCCACATCCTCTTATTGACTTCTATATTTCTCTTTATGATCATGATTAACTTATTTTTAGTGGTCTCTACAAGTCCATTAATATAAGGATAGTAGTTTGAGTAATCACTGAGGTAGATGCCATAGTTTATAGCCCTTTCACTTACCCTTTCACCATTGAAAGCTAGTATATTATCTGATATGATTATGGAGGGGACTCTAATTCTAGTCACTAGGTTATCATAGAATTCCAAAACTAAGTTTTTATTTACCTCCTTAAGGGATACTACTTCTACCCTCCTAGTGAAGTAGCTTTTACCATTCAAGATCAATTTGTGGGCTACACTAAATAGAGGATGTATGATCCCTATAAAATCTATTCCCCACTACATGAATCATTATTCTACATAGATGGGCTTGAAGGGAAAAGTAGATAGCTTTTGATTTCCAGTAAACATGGTGTAATTCTAAAATTTCATAACCCAAACATGGGAGTCTTTGAATATGCTTGGCCAAAATTATATTTCTCTCATTATCCTTATTGATGTAGTCCTAAATAAAAAGTGGCCTCCTATAGGATCATCATGAAACTAATCCAATAGCATATCAATTTTGTTAGTCTCCACACATTTTAAAATCACTCCATAAATAACTTTCTTAAATAGGACCCCATCTAACAAGACACATGGGATTAATTTCAACCTATAATAACTTCTTCTTGTCATATCTAAACCTATAGCACATTCTCCCATTTAGAGGAATATTACCATGTATTGAGTCTAATTGGAAGAAGGTTTAAGTGTGGTTGTTGTAGATCACTTTACATTTCTAAAACCAATTCTTTGATCTCCTTAACATCTACTACCAAGTGGTCACACAATCCTCTAGCCCATACTAGTTTGGTGACCTTCACTTCTATGTCATACTCCATGTATCTAGTCACCCAACCTACCCTTTTTTCACACAAATCTTGGTTAATAAGGAAGTCCTTGATGGTAGGTTGGGCCACCATGACATGTATCTTATTGTTGGACACCATGTGCCTAAATTTTTTAAGTCTTCTCATGACTACAAGAACATGTTTTTATACATAAGTTTACCTCTGTTCATATCATTCCAATTTTTAACTAAATAAAATTATGGGATACTCAAAGCCCTCACTATTTTTTTACATTAACATAGCATATATGGTGTCATTAGTTGAAAAGGCATACAAGAATAATCCTTTTGAGAAATCAGGGTTAAGGAGAGTGGATGATTGAGTAATAACCTTCTTAAGTGATTCAAAACTCCTCTTTCCTTACCTAGTCTATGTGAATTCCTTATGTTTCTTGAGCATTGAAGTTAGGGGTCTAACTAACTCGACAAATCTAGGAATGAACCTTATAATGAAATTGATCTTACCTAGAAAACTTTGTAATCTTTTTTTTCTTGGGAAGTGATAGTGCTAGGATTTCACTTACCCTCTTAGGATCTATGGAGAGGCCTTCCTTAGACACAATGTGGATTAAAATTCTGCCCTCATGGACTAAAAAAATGCACTTTTTAGGGTTTAAAGAGATCCCATACTACCTACATCTATCAAATATTAGACTTAAGTATGTCAAGTGGTCTTTAACATCCTTTGAGAATATGGTATCATCATAAATTTATATGAACACCACCTCATTTATGATTCCCTACAAGGTTATCCCACTTAGTTTTTAAGGTAGTCTTGTGTTGGTCCTCTTCCTTCACCAACACCTGGTTATATCCTGAATATCTATCAAGTAAGAAGAAACATTGTGAACATGTAACCTTTTGAAAAATCTGATCCATGAATGGTAAGGGATAGTGGTCACTTAATGAAACCCTACTAATATCTCTATAGTCTATACATATCATTATCTCCCCATTATTTTTCCTTACATGCACAAGATTATCCACCTAGTATTTGATGGGGAATATAATGTTGGATTCAATCAATTTAGTTGTCTCTTTTTTCATGAGGAACTTAACTTTTGGGTTGAATAGTATTTGCTTCTACCTCACAAGTTTGTATCTTGATTATAATTATATGGTATGTTTAAATAAAATAGGGTCAAACCATTTCAAGTCATTGTATTCACAAGTAAATATGTATGCAAACTCCTTACACATCTTTATGATTTCAATCCTCTCTTATCTAGTGTTCACCTTTCCTAGTTTGAGCAACTTATCTTTAAAAATGGTGACCTTCTCATAATGTTATTCCTTGGTTGAAATGTTAATCTTATCTCTTCTCAATTGATCATATTAATTTAATATGTTTTAAAGAGTCACTAATCCCTTAGGAAGTTTGTTTTTCATCAATTGAACAATTAGGTCACCATACTATTATTATTATAGTTTACCTTAGTTCCTTGAAATTTTTTTTTCCTCTTCTTGTAGTAAACATGCTATCTTACTATCGCTATCAAAGACCTACTAGTTGAATTCATTATCAGGTACTGAGGGTCTGTATACTACCTTGATTTATTATTGATACTTTAAGTTCTTGAATTTACTTTGGATGTCATATCATGCCCCTATTTATTCCATCCTATCTACATGTTGGTTATTTTCTCTTGGGATTAAGAAGATGTCAAAGGCCTCAAAGTCTTATGGGAGGTCCCAAACCCTATGCTTTTATGCCTTTAGTAGTAGATTTTTGACTAAATTCTTCCCTCTCACCTAATGTAATACCACTTCACTATCTCCCATAGATTGAATGAGCTTAATACCTCTTCTCCTTACACATTATATTCCATGAATGAAGGCCTCATACTTTTTTGTATTACATGTGTAGTTAAATTGGAACCTTATGGTAGAAAATTACCTTTGACTAGATAGATAAATAAGCATGACACTGATTCCACTTCCATTCTTGTACCTAGAGCCATCAAAAAATAATCTCCATACTCCATCATTGTTTTAACAATGGTTAGTAAGGGATGGTATGATTTTATCATCCTTTTGCATAAAATATATCCCTAGGCCTTCTTCCTCAATGATCTTGTAAGGATAATATCCATGGTTATCCATCCCCCACTCATCAAAAAGTAGGTCTGATACATCCTCAAGTGGTCCAATTGGCTCTTGATCATTAGTGTGCTTATATTCATCAATAATAATGTAGTTAAAATTTGATAGATTAGGCAACTAGGGATCTAAATGAAACTTAGAGATAGGCTCTAACTGAATGGTGACTTTAGTCCTATACTCTTAAAGACCATATAAGACTAGTCAGATGATAAGTAGCCTCTTCTATTAGTAGTGAAATAACTAGATAAACATAAGAAAAAATAGGGGGTAGATCAACCACAATAAAATCTTAGTATATACCGTAATTGGTGAAAGAAGCTAGGATAAATTTTAGGTCATTAAGTACACCAATTATTTTAGTAAGAGACCCATCTATTTACAAGACTCCCTTAGAATTAGGCTCTTATTTTAAACCCAACTTGTCTATTATTCACTTTGGCATAATAAATGTACTTGTCCCACTATATATCATATAATTATGTACATGAAAATCCCTTATTATGATAAAAATATATAAGGGAGGGGGTTTATTTGCCTTGGCTAATTGAGGTTGAGTAAGCTGAGCTATATTGGTGAGGATTACACCTTCCTTTTATAACTCCTTGTCCAAGATGTTGATCTTTGATAAATCTTATTGAATAAATTATTTCTACCTTAGAATTAGTAATGTGTCTCACACTGGTATGGTTGTTATGCCCTTAACCTATAGTGTGTCTAGGGATATGTGTGGCTGACTTATGGGTTACACATTTTCATATTAGATTATTGTATTTATTGATGTTCTTAGTATGGTTAGAATATGGAATAACCATGGATAATTAGAGTATATATATAATGTAGTGGTTAGTCTTTGATCATCATATTGTGAATTATATTCTTATTGCATTATTTTGTAAATTGCCCCCTTGAAGTGGCCCAGTCATAATATTTAGGCATTCTACTCTTTCACTAATTATTTTTGTGGATTTAATTATTCTCCTCTTATTTTTTCCATATATAATTATACTATTACAAATCATATAAGTTATTTAGTTACAAGTGGTATTAGAGCATCTATTTGGGTATGGTGTATTTTTTTAGATATAGTGTCCTGAGCATCAGAAGGTCAAAAAACATAACTTGTGATTTGGGAGGAATTGATTTTTTTATCACCATAGTTTTGTTCATGAGTTTTTTTATAAAAAAAGAAAAAACATTTTTTCTAGGTAAAAAAAATTCTAGAATTTTTTTCCCTTATGAAAATTAGAAATCATTAGATTCATCTCTATGAGATGATTTATATTCTACTGGTATAATTTTTTAGGTCAAAAATGTTCACCCTTATGCACAATACTTGTAGTTGGATTCATCTCAATAAGATGATCTCAATGGTATATTCCACCAATAATTTGTTTTGGGGATGAAACCCTCCTAAGGCTTGTGCATGGCTAGTCCAAACATTTGAGGATGTAAGAAAGGGAAAGAAACTCAAAAAAATCCTCATAAGGATGACATGGAATCTAAAACTTCTGATCCATGTATTTTGAAGGTAGTTTAACAACTTAAGTTAGAGTTTTAGGGCATGATGGAAAAAAAAATGATTTTGATACAGTTCAAGGGGACACTATAGGTTTGAGAGGGGATTTAGATAGTGTGAAAGATCAATTAAAACAAATATTTAGGAAATTGGCTAACTTATCAGCTCAACCATTGAAAAATAATCCTCTACCACTTCATTTTAGTTCTCTTACTCCAAACAATACCAATACCAATTCTATCCCTAAGCCAATGTTGCCAAAAGTGGACCTACAAAATTTTGATGGTATTGATCCAATCACTTGGATCACTCAAATTGAAAATTTATTTTATCTACATCAAACTCCATGTTCTCAAAAAGTGATTATGGCCTCTCTCTATATAGATCCTAATCCATTCATTTGGTATCATTGGTTATGTGGTCAAAAGAAAAAGAAGGGTGTCCTAATTTAATGGTCAGTATTCTCTGATTAGTTGTAGCTCCACTATCACAAAAATGTCTTTGAAAATCACTTTAGTTAGCTATCCAAGTTTTACTAAATTGGAAATATCAATGACTACATTCATCAGTTTCATAATATCTCTTTATGTGTGATAGACATCACTGAGGAAAATATGATTGACCTATTTTTGGGTGGCGTCAAAGATAGAATCCAATTGGAAGTTCACATGTTTCACCCTAGTACTATATTTGAGGCCATACCAAAGGCATACATAGTTAAGGAAAAAGAGATGGTAATGCAACAACATTTTACCAATGTTCACAAATTCACCTTTCTAGTGCCATCATTTTATCAACCTACCATATTGACACCTCAATAAAGGGAATACAAGCATGCAAAAGGTTAGTGTTTTGTTTGTGATAGAAAATGGAGTAAAGGGAATCAATGTGCTAAAAATAATTTTTATATTTATGGTGCCAATGATGAGGAATAATTTGAGGAGCCTTCAAGGGAAGGGTTAAAATAAATTTAGGATGAATTTGAAGATTCTCAACCCACTAATTATTGTCATGCACTTTCAAGCATTAATACTCCTCAAACTCTTAAGGTGGTGGGTTCTTGAAGAAATAAAAGGTGATTATATGTAATTGAATATATAAAAAATATTGCACCTTTTATGATAATCTTTGTCATATGCACCTTTTATGAGAGTTCAAACCAGATGACAAAGATTATCATAAAAGGTGCAATATTTTTTATGCCATGCCTATTTTCCATAGAGGTTCAACCAACCAAGGAGTCTACACATCTTGATTTGCAAAAGTTGTTGGATAACCATTCTATTATTTTTGGTGACATTCCAAAAGGAATTCCTCCAAGTCATGCACATGATCATGCCATTAGATTCATTATCAAAAGTGCACCACCCAATATCAGACCATATAGGTATCCCTATGTCTAAAAGAGTGAAATTGAAAATATGGTACAAGAGATGTTAAAGGAAAGAATCATCCTACACAATCAGAGTGAATATTCCTCCCTAGTGGTCATGGTGTGTAAGAAATATGATAATTGGAGGACATGCCCAAACTATAGATAACTCAAGAAATACACCATCAAAGATAAGTTTCCTATTCCAGTAATTGATGATTTTCTATATTAATTTCATGGTGATATTTATTTTAACAAGTTAGATATTCACTCTGAATATCATCAAATTCACATCCGTGATGAGGACATACCTAAAACAACTTTCAAAACTCATAAAGGCCATTATGAATTTATGGTCATACCTTTTGGTCTCACAAATTCACCATCTACATTTTAGAGTTTGATTAATACTATTTTTAGGCCATTTTAATAAAATTTGTATTAATGTTTTTTGACAATATCCACATCTCTAAAAAAATTGGGAAGACCATTTGAAGCATGTGAAACATGTGCTTTTAGTTTTACAACAACATTAGCTTTATACCAAACCTTACAAATATGATTTTGATTTCCAAGAGGTGGAGTACTTGGGTCATATTGTTTCACATGAGGGAGTGAAAGTTGATCCTTATAAAATGCAAGTGATTATGGAATGGTAGGTTCCCAAGACCCTTAAGAACCTCTATGGATTTTTGGGGCTAATTGGTTACTATCATAGGTTTGTCAAAAATAATGGTAGCATTATGACCCCACTCACATTTTTGCTAAATAAAGACTCTTTATAGTGGATTGATTCAGATACCAAGGCATTTTAATAGTTGAAAATGGTTATGTTCACAACTCCAATTTTGGCTACTCCTAATTTTTCAATAACTTTTGTTGTGGAGTATGATGCATTAGGATATGTCATGGGGGATATACTCATGCAATAAGGTAGACCACTAGCATTTGAAAGTCACCGATTGAAGAGAAAAATAGGCTTGAACCAATGTAGGAGAAAGATATGATGGCTATTTTACATGTAGTGAAGCAATGGATACCTTATCTAATGGGTCTTCACTTTCAGGTAAATATTGATCATGATAGCCTCAAATATTAAAAGAAAAAACACTTTTCATCTGAATAATAACAAAAATGGGTGACTAAAATTTTAAGATATGATTTTGAAATAGTGTATAAGAAAGGAAGAGAATGTGGTGGCATATTCCCTCTCTTGATGAGATGAATCAATTAAGGCATTGTTATGTGCCATGACCATGTGGGAGGCAAATTAGCTAGAGAAAGAAAGATAAAAATTTGAGAATGATAGTGTTACCAAGGATTTGATTCACAATATTTAGTAGGGTTATAAATATTTTGACAAATTTACATGGAAGGGGAATTCATTATGGTCTAAAGATAGATTATACCTTTATAAGCATTCTCTCCTCAAACATAAAATTATTCAAGAACTACATGCCTCTCCACTTGGAGGTCACTCAATATTTTTGAAAAAATATCATAGAATAAATCAAGATTTATTTTGGGAGGGACTCAAAAGGGGTGTTTAAAAATATTTGGCTAAATACATTGTATGCCAATAAAATAAATATGAAACGATTAAGACCCCAGGTCTTTTACAACCTTTATCCATCCATAGACAATATTGGGAAGAAGTTTTCATGGATTTAATTATGGGGTTACCATGGTCTGAGGGTAAAAATGTTATCATGGTATTTTTGTATCAACTCACAAATTATGTTCATTTTTTCTTCTTATCATATCCATTTTTTCCAATACAATAGCTTCTACTTTTCTCAATACAATTCAAAAAATTCATGGCACTCCAAAAACCATTGTAAGTGATCAAGATTCCATATTTACTAGTAATTTTTGGACTAAATTATTTTCATGTTTGGGTACCCAATTGACTCATATATCATCCTATCATCCTCTATCTGATGAAAAAATAGAGGTAGTCAACAAATCTCTCAAAAGGTATATTCATTATTTTGTTTCTAACAAACAAGACAAATGGGTTCATTGGTTACCACTTGTTGAATGGTGATATAACACTTATTTTCACACTTATTCTAAGATGTCTCTCTTTGTGTAATTGTAAGGGTATTACCCACATCCATCACTTTAGTTTTGATAGTGCATCCTAAGGTTTGAGTTGTTGAGGAACACATTCAACATCAATAGGTGTTAGTCAATTTGTGAGAGAATTTAGCAATGGCACAGAATTAAATGAAGCAACAATCAAATCAACACTAGAGTGAGGAATTTTTACATAGGTTATTAGGTCTTTGTGCATTTACAACCATGTAATAATATGTTTTTTAAGCAATAGAAAAATGATAACAAGCTATCACCTAAGTATTATGGCCCTTACCAAATCTTGAAAAAAAATAGTAGTATGGCCTACAATTTATAATTACCCCCATCTACTTGCATACATCTAGTATTCCATGTATCTTTCCTAAAGAAATTAACTAGACACATAGTTTCCACTAAGACTAAGTTACCTAAATAAGATGAAAAAGTCAAAGTCATTTTAGATCCTGAGGAGATCCTTCACATGTGTACTAAGAAACTATGGATTAGAGACATTAATTAGTATTTAATCAAAAAAATAACCTAACTTATGAAGATACAACATGGGAAGATGAAGCACTCCTATAGAAACATAATGGTTTAATTCAACATTGAGGACAACATTATTTTGAAGGGGAGTAGAAATTTATTCCCTTAACCTATAGTGCATCTAGGGATTTGTGTGGTCGACTTATGGCTTACACATCTTCATATTAGCTTGTTACATTTCTCAATGTTCTTAGTATGGTTAGCCCATGGAATAACCATGGCTAATTAGAGTATATATAGGATGTAGTTAGTTTTTGATCATCATATTTTGATATTTGTTTTTACTACATTATTGTGGAGGTTTCCCCATGAAAGTGTCCCAGTCATAATATTCAAGTATTCTACTCTTCTACCAATTATTATTATGGATCTACTTATTTTGCTCTTATTTATGCCATATATAATTCTACTATTATGAATCATCTAAGTAATTTATTTATATTGGTGACATGAGCCTTCTTCATCTAGGATACAATGTTGATGTGACGCCCACCAACCTTTGATTGAAATTTAGGAGCAACAACAGTACTTGAAGCTTGTGTGACATGAGGTATAAATGGACCTTTATTATTATGAACCTTTTGAAGTGGTGGAGATTTAGGGGATGCATATTTATCATTGGTATTATAAGGTGGTTGATAATTTGAAGGATCTATTATCCTTACCTCTAAGTCACTAGTCACTACCCTTCTTTTGTCCCTTGTATTGATTGATATAGGGTTATCTACCTTAGCTTCACCTCTAAGATAATTGATTGTATAATGTCCAAAATGAATCTCTCCTTGAAATTTGAAAAATTAACCTCTAATTTTGCCTTCTCTCCACCCATTCCTTATTGATTTGGAAATTTAGATTGAGTCATGAAAGGGACTTCTCCATGTTGCATAAGAGGAACTTATTTTTGTTGTGTAGGAGGATCATGATTGTTTTACATAGGAGGAGCTTGATTGTGCTCCATAAGAAAATCCTAATTAGAGCCTTCAATTGAGTTGACACCATATTCATGAGATTGTACCCAGTGTGAAGACCATTAGCCTTATCGAGCATAGTTATTTTGAGTAGTAACATATGCTCTATAAGTACTAGAAAAATTAGGATTGAAACTATTGTATGGCCTTGCATGAGTGGTCTACCATTGACCTTGTGGATTAGTTTGGTATGGGGGTGTATTAAATTGATAAGGTTTATAGGGATCTTAGTAATGATATTGGTAGGTTCTATGTGGTGGAAGTTATTGCCTTTATAGGTCCACTATCATTTTGCTTTATGCCTTGAGTATCCCTTTAAGCTTAACCAAAATATCTACCTAACTAGTATATGTATGTTCATTATTGGTTGTTATAGGTATGACATGATAGTAGGCATAAGAGGTTGTATCTATGGGAACAATGTAATAAGAGGCCTTGGTGTAATCTTGCATTCTTGAATGAGATAGTTTTGTGCCTTGATTTCCACTTCATAGGTCTTAGGTAATATGTTCCCACCCATTGATTATATCAAGATTGCCAAATTAGAATTGAGGAATCTCAAATAGTACATGAAGGCATAATTTGGAGTGGGTTTAACTAATGTTGGGATCCTATCCCATCTTTTTTTAAACCTATAGTTAAAATCCACCATAAATTCTTGGGGATCCCTTTTGATTGTGGTTAATTATTCTACTAGGGATAAGGGGTCACTTTTATCTTCAAATTGTTTGCATAAATGCTCCGCAAACTCATCCCAAGTGTTGATGGAGGTAGGTGTTATACCTCTATACCATTGAAGTGCCTTGATTCTCAATGAGGTATCTAGAATCATCATTTCTACATTTTCTTGAGTCACATTATGCATGAAATAAAGGTTTTTTTATGTATTTAATGTGTTCAATAAAAGTGGTAGATTTTTCTCCTGTGAAGTATGGAAGACCTTTGAGTACAAAAGAAGGGATATCATAAAATTGGTTAAGTCTTATAGGGATTCATCCATTGAAGGTTACAAAGGCCTAATTCCTAGGTCTAACTATTGGAGATGTAGGGGGTTGAAACATGGCTATGTTGAATAGGGCTAGGAGGAGTAGGGGGTGTGGGATAAGGATTTAACCTAGGGTACCTCTTCCTTATAGCAAAATATAAACAAAATTCAATAAATTTAGCTTCCTTACCCTTGGATGAAGACTTTTTGATGAAATTTGGCAAGAAACTTGGATGCTAATATGCTATCAAAATGTTTGAATATCCTTAATGTCACTAAATGCTAAGAGTATGTGATTTAACCTCCTTGAATTATAGTCCCATCAGGTATTGCAAAAACTATTATTAGTCTATATTACACACTTGAGGAAAACTAGTTTCAAACCTACCTCATCTAGGTGATAAAAGAGAATCACCTCTAGTTTTTGGTGTCTTAATAAGTGAGGTGAATCTCTAGTTTTGGGGCTAGCTCCCCTGATGCATCACTAAAGCTCAACTACTAAGCCTACTTATTTTACTAATGAAAAGGGATAGAAAGAAGACATGAAATAAAACTATATAATATAGGAGGTGATGCAATAATATGATATGTCTCCTCTACTTGATCCTTCAATAACACTTAAGGATAAACCAAGAACTGGTTACTAACACACTCTCCAAAAGACTCCTACACATCAATACTTTACATGGAGTCCATGCCAACTGCATATGACTTTAGGATGATAAGTGAATTTTTTTGATAAAATACACTAGAAATTATTTTTCAATATGATCAAAAGCATAAGAACCTTCACCAACCATATAACCTGCATAAGACAATCCACTAGTATCTAGGTGAGAGACAAGGACCTATAAAGGGAGAAAAGATCAACCACTTATGCAAATTAGACAAGCATGAACACACTAGAAGACTAGTATAGAGAAGGATGAATAATTTATTATATTATCTCAAGGCTATAAGATAAGAATGGGAAGAAATTTCTCATAACAAGTAGAGGGATACATATAATAGCTTTCTAAGCCCAATTTATAGAACACTAGAAAAAGAGAGGGAAATAACATGGCATAGAAATGAAGTGTAAAGGCCATGATAACCATCATTCATCTAATAATTAGTTAAAAACATGAATGTAGGGTAGAAACATCCCCATAACTCTTCCAATTAATTACCTTGGTGGCATATTGGCTTTCAATGAGCCTTTTATGGGTATAAATGTGGTGGATGGCCTATTTTTAGTCATAGTTGACTCCATGACGACACCATGCTCCTTGAAACTGATCCATTACTACATGACATGTAATAAGGGGTCACAAATCTATTTTTTGAATATAGTTACTTGTTTTAACATGGCCAATATTAGTAATTTGGCTTTTCAAGGCCAAATTACTACCCTTCTTATCTGAAACTTTCCCAAAATGGTCAATTTCCCTTTGTATTTAGCCAAACTGGTCAATTATGATCTAAAAATACAAACTTTAGTAAAAATGTCAAAAATGGGGTGAAAATCATCAAAAATGGTTCAAAAATTGTATATTTTATTCCAAAAGAGATTTATTCATGTTTAAAAAGGTGAATTTAGCCTAAGTCTAAAAGTTTAAATCATAAAAGGTCTTTTGATATCTTATTTTAGCCAAAAAGGGCCCTTTTACCACTCCCACATGCCAATTTTGATAATTAAAAGGTCAAAAAATATTAAAATTTCATGAGGGGAAAGTATATATTCTCCAATATTCAATTCCAAGTGGTGGAAAGTGAATTTTAGCTTTTAAAAGGGCAAAAAGACTCTTTTTCACCTATTTTGCAAGAAAGGTATAAAATTCGTATAGTTTCCATATAATAAAGTGAATGGGAGATAATTTTTAGGTAATATCCAGGATTTATCAAGATTTTCATGATAATTTTATGGCCATATAGGCTCCAAATGATCTTCCTTTTGGTTTCTTGCTTGTTGGCACAAAGAGACATGCCTATAGGTTTTCTGATGGTATAGTCTATTGGAGGAGATTAAATGTTTGAAATTTAGGGTGAATAAACTAGACTCTAAAGGATTATTTATGGTCCAATTTGTTTCTCTATTTTATTTTGTAGGCTCATGAACCATCCAATTGAATTCAGGTCAAATTTTGCTGCCTAGCAACTAGAAAGGTCACTATTTTTCTCCAATTTCTCCTCACCTGGGCATAATTTTGGGAAAATTCAAGTTGTTAAAGATTATTTTAGTCTATTTATACCCTTATATGGAATTATAAATGTGTTATTCATGTAATTTATGTTCAAACATAGGTCTCAAAGTTAGTCAATCAATCTAGAGTGTTGACAAGCTTGCAAGGGTGAATTGTATGGTCCAAGGAGAAGAAATTAGCTTCAAATTTTCAATAATTTGTGTTTTTAGGGTTTTCATCAATATTTAATTATTTTAAAGCTAAAATATTATATATTCTTCAAGTTTCATGGCTAAGAAATCCATCTCCATGTTTCAGGATGTCTCAATGGGCTAGTTTTTTATAAATTAAGGTTTCTTTACCAATTTTAAGGTTTTTAAAGAAAACTATGATTCTTTTTTATCCTTTTGTCCTCATTAAATGATATCCAATTTATGATGGCATGATTATTAGGTATATATGTTTACATATAGTTCTTCATTTTGGCCTTATCATGCTCTCTCACCCTCCTTTCCCATCTCCATTCCTTCCACCTCATTCTACTACCATACTTTTCCTTTTCGCACTATATTTTCATCTTCATTCCACCCTCCATCATGTGTTATTCATCATATTTCCATCCCTATCATCCTCAAACCCAATATACATTTTATGAAGCTTGTCAAGAGAGCCAAGGTTGATAAAAGCACCATCAGACATGATCATGAGGTATATAGCCAACTAAAGAATTAAAATACAGTCATGAAGATGTGACCTATGGCAAGTTCATGAAGTCATGGTAACTATCAAAATCATCATATCAAGTTGATGGTAAGACAATATCCATCATGTCCTATTCAAATGACCTCATCCAACATAAGAGTCTAGAAGGAGCATAATTAAATTATTAATGATGATGACTCTAAGGCCTAGTTCATTTTCCTTCCATACATGGATGATGTCATACAATCTACACAAGCTTTTTTTTCCTCAATGAAGGTATATTTATTTGGTTTAAGGATCCTCTTGGCTATTTAGGCCTGGTTCTCATGATAGATTCTTAAAGGAGAATTAGGGCTTTTGGATTTACTTGTGAACTTCAAGAATATATGTAAATCTTTCAAAGGTGGATCAAAAACATAGTGATCACCTATAGGAAAACACTAAAAAGGAGCATTGTCAGCAAGGTTACCCAATCAAGAGTGGTAATATGGATGTTATGAAGGAGTCATGATCTTCTAAAATATGTATAGGGTTAATGAATCTAGTTAGGAGGTTTTATTCTATGGTGAAGACCATACTCCTCTCATTTCAAGGAAAACTATATCTACCTATCATTTCAAGGATGATCTTCAAGCCTAAATAAAGACATGGCATAGTGGCTAGGTTATTCATAGTCATAGTTTGTTTAAAAGGCTCTCAATAAGGTGAAAGTGACTAGTTTATTAATTAATGTGTAGGAGTATCAACTCTAGACTTAGTCAAGGGCCTTGGCTAACTCATATAGCTCACTATGATAACCTACAAATCACTATGATAACATATAGCCAAGGGTGAATTCATGAAGGTTGATAAACATAAAATACAAGGTAATTTAATGGTGAGTGAAATTTGCTAAGAAGTATTTTTATAATCCTAAATTACACCAAAAACTTTAGTAGTTAAAATTTCCAAAACAACTTTTGACCATGGCTCAGTCCATATAGAGTGATATCATGCAACCAAAGAATGGTTTTCTAAGGTTCCAAAGATGGCCCTTTGAGGTATAATGTCAATTCATTATGTCATAAAAAAAAGAGGTTACCAATCATCATGAGGGTTTAAGGAATCATGAAATGCAAAAAATTTAACCATATTCAAAAGGCCACCTACAACCATTTTAGTATGAATGAATCATTTTGAAACCCTATGTAATACCAAAGAAGTAGAGGAGGGTTTTAGCTTGTTGTAGGTTTTATGAAATATGATAAGCATAAGTGGAATTTGAGTTGGTTTATTTTATGATGTTTCAAAATAAAAATTGGTATTCCCATTCTAAATAAGGGTTTAAGAACCTATAAAGCTAACCTATAACCATCTATAGGGATTAATTACCTTAAAGTCACAGTAAATTGAATGAAGTTGGTAATTATACCTCCATATTGTTGATAGGGTTTCATAATTCATTGGAGATCTCAATACAATCAAGAGGGGTACTATACATTCATCTACATCCCAAATATGCTTATATAGGCCTATATATTCCAATGTTTAGGCTACAAATCCTCAAGGAGATATGAAAGCAAGAGTATAAAGGTTAAAGCGTCCTTGTGTAGATTCCAATTATAGTTCCAAGTAAATTTATATCATGTAATTTATTATCAAGAAGGAATGATAGGTATCAAGGAAGGTTTGGATAGGGTATGATGACCTACAACCAACTCTCATATTATTGTATAATAGTCATGAAGAAGAGTTGGGGTATGCAAAGGGTTTGGTAGTGCAAGTTTTAGGAATATCCTAGTTTGAAAGTGAGATACCATTAAAAAAGGGGAGATTATAGAGAATATAATTTCTAAAGAGAGACTAATGAAGGACAAAATACTATCCTACAAACATAAAACACAATCGTTACCTACAACTACCTTAGGGCTAAAGTATTTCTAAGCTAAGAATCCATAATAACTAAGAATAATGAGATTTTGAAGGATAAAGGAATAATTTATTATCAAATGGAAATGGATGCTTTGAGAAGATAAGGAAGGTCTTAAAATTTAAATTTACCCTACAACTATGCTTAGGAATGACAAATTTGTGGCCATATTCAAGGTCCTTTGAATGGTAACAATAACAAGAGTAGGCTATGGCTTATAGGTTATTCAATTTTTAGTGGATGAAGAGTTTTAAGATGGAAATAATAAAAATATCATTAGGATATCAATGAAGGAGACCATAAGACCACCTATATAGTCAAACCCTATAGACATGTACGGATTATGTACACTATGGAGGCCTAAAACATTGCATAAATAAGTCAAATAACTAGAAGGAGATGGGAAGGAACACTCTTTTTATATAAATAGTTATAAGTGTATGTTGAATATGAAATTACCTTTAAGATTTTTCAAACTTAACCAATACACATCTGTAGAAGTGTGTACTCAGTCATGGGAAGGCCTAATTGCCTTGTTCCAAGGTCTAAACATGTTAGAAAGAAGAGGAGAGAGTGTTTTAAAGTTTTTTGGGGAAATTATTTATCCATTTTAAGGTTATTTTTATCTTTATAACCCCTCAAAATCCATGAAATTACCTTCAAAATAGGAAAACACAGTCATTAAAGCCTAAATGCTTTGTTTGAAGGTCTTGACATGCTTGAAAACAAGGGTAGAGGAGTTTTCCAAACTCATTAGGAGGATTTTTAGGTTAATTAAGATTATTTTGACCTTAAAACCTTTAAAATCAATAAAATAACCTTCAAATATGCAAAACTTGGTACAAAAATGTAGATAGTTCATGCATAGAGGTCATTTTTGAGAGAAAATTGAAGATTCTAGGAGCTACATGTGGAATCAGGACTAAAAATTTGATATAAAATGTTGTAATGAGCTTTATAACCATATAAAATATTGTAATATTCATTATCAATGTTCACATATTCACTATTTTGTCTCATACCTTAGCTTGTTTGTTTAAGGTCAGCATTAGAGCATGCTTCATTCTAGAGTGCCTCAGAAGCTTATAAGCCTAAGTAAAGGATTAAAAAGAATGTGATGATGTTTTTAAATCATAATAATACCTATATGTGTGTAAAATATCCAATTATTTTGTAAATCATGCTCACACAGTGTTTTGTAGGCAAATAGGCACTTAGGCCAAAAAGGCATTTTTGACTTTTCATGGAAAAATAACTTTTAGAGTGTTTTTATATAATGGTACAGGTAAAAAAAAATGATATTTTTATGATTTTGGAAGATTTTAAGGAGCTATTTTAATTTGAGTGAATTTTTTCACTTTTTGTAGTTTTAGGCACCCTTCTAAGCCACCTATTTAGATGCTTATTTTGTTCATCACGTGTAGAGTTAAAATAAATGATGTTAATATGTTTTGAGGACCCATATTTAATTAAAATTAGTGACAAATTTATACCATTTGAGGTGTTGTGCTTTATGAACAATTTCTAAGAGTGTAGGCAGCTCAGAATGCGATCAATTCCCCATAAGCAAATTTCATTTACATGGTAACTTTTCATATATTTCACATGGGAGCCTAATATTTTAAAGGATTAAATAGGGTTAAATGTGATACACATAAATTTAAATGGTTTTGTATTTTAATTTATTTACTTCATGAATCATCAGTTTGAAGATTCAGCTTTAAAATCCTCCTAAATGCCTAAAAAACTAGTTTTGAGAAAAGTGGATTTTATTACCATAAAATCACCATGGATAAAATTTAAATTTTTTAAAACATCTATTAAACTTATATTTTATTACATAAATTTAAATTTTATGCATAGATCTATACAAATGAGGGAAAAAATAATGTTTTTAATGGAAAAAAGCATGTACAATGAAGTACAAGGCAATTCAAAGAAATATAAGCCTTGGAGATTGAAGCTTAGAACTTTTTATTTATCCTAAAATATCCAATTTGTCATAAATAACCTTATCTATGATGGATCATTAAAAATGGCCATTCTATTGGAAATTTGAGCAAAATAGGCCTAGTCAACTCTGTTAACTGAATGATGAAGGTTTTCACATCAAAATAACATATTTGAAGATTAATAAGGTTTTCATAGGTCTAATTATTTATTTTTTCAGGTTTTATGGTTTCTTTTTATAGTTTTCATGGTGTCCAAGTGCACAAGTTGGCTAATAGGCCTATTTGGCTTAATTGACTTAATTATTCAATTATTAAAGTTTGAGTTTGGCATTGGAAAAATATAACAAAGAGTTTTGGAGTTTATATGTCATATATATGATTTTATCATGAATATTCATGCACATTTCATCCTACGAGATCCCTTTTTCCATGCAAGATGGAGTGAGTTGGAGTTGACTAGTCTTACATTTTGGTTAACTAGTTAACAAGTCATGCTTTTCTCCTTGTCATCTCATGCATTGAATGTTAAAAGTTAGATTTAAATGGAGTTATACATAAAAATTTTGTAATGTATTTTCATGAAAAGGAAGGATAATTTAGGTTGACTAGTTTGAGCTCCAATTGATTATTTGTCAAATGCCACATCCACTCTTGGTTCCCATGTAAAGGAGGACTTTCTCTTTTTCCAACTCAACTTCCAAACAAATAAAGTGGAGTTTATCTTTGAATATTGGTGTATCATCATGCATGGAGAATTATTTTACTTGCCACATGGTCTAACCATCCTTATTCCTATGACATGTTGGAGGATTTTTACATGTTTAAAGATTTTTGAATTGTTTAATCATTGTAAAAGGAGTTATCTTGAGTTGAGTTAACCAAGACCACCCCTTATCCATTTTCAACACCATTTAGGTATTTTATTAGGTTTAGAGACATATATATTGGCTTAATTAATCCATTTTTTCATTATTCCTAGAGCAAAAAAAGAAATTGTAATTTGAACCATACATCAGTAAAGAAGATATTATTTTAAATATGAGTTTTGATAGAGAATAGAGTGTATTTGATTATATATCAGAATATAAGTGATATTATATATCCTATTTTCAGGTCCCTTCCTCACCTATTTCTTTCTATCTCACCTTCTATAGGTCATTTGAAGAGGTAAAAAAAATTGTAATCCAAAATACTTTCAACCTTTCATTTGAAGTATTTATGCTTAAGGGAAAAATAGAAGTTTTATTGGCTTATATGTGTGCATTAATTTCAAAAAATTCTAGAGGATATAAACAATTTAGGTGCAACACCACTTGAATTAGGATTTCCTTTTAGTTTCCCCTTCCCCTTTTCATCTGAGAAATCACAGTAGTCAGACTTAATAGATAAATCTTAAGGGTACCAACCCTCTTTAGGGGTTCTTATCATCATAAAGTCACCCACACTCTAATAAGTTCCCATTATATCAACTGGAGATAAGGTGTGCTTTAACATATTCAAGCATGGTGCACTCCAAAGTGATAATAACTACTACAAACCTAGTTACCACCCTTCATGCCATTCATAACCCATTCAATGCATTTATCACTCTAGTGAGAAAGAGACTTGAGAATTATGTATTTTCATGTCTGTTTTGAGCTTAGTATTGGTTTGGAAATTTTTATACAAGGGTGATTATTCTCTAAAAAGACTCTTCACCATGTGGTCATACCTACAACATCATTCTCTCAATGCAAATGAGGCTACCTCTCTTAATTGACCCCATGTCTACTCATCAGGCTCAATTGTACCATTTTAGGAATTCACTAGTGATTTTTTTGAGACCATTCCATTTTTTCATAGGTCTAATATGCCTCCCAATTTTCTAAGAATCTCAAACATGCCTAGTAACCATGAAAATGGTCCCAAAACTAGACATTATAAGCCATTTCCTCACAAATTTTACCTCACACATGTAAAATTCCCAGTGCAAAAGGAGCACATAATAAATTTAGGTGTTTTATTGATGTTTTCAAGGTGTTTTAGGTCCATTATAGTTATTAATATTGGTTTATTTTCCATCAAGTTCTTCTTGAGGGTTTTGGAGTGTTTAGAATGACTAATCATCTTAACAATGGTCCATAAAGCACATGGCCTAGATTATAAAATTAATTCCATGGATATTTATTGAATAAACCCCATTAAATTTCCATAATATCTCTTTGTCTCATGCATCTTATCTAATTATATCTAAGTAAATGTTGACACTCCTTCAGATTCTTTTAGGAGGTTTAGGCATATTTGTAGTCTTAAGGATTGTTCACAAAGCTACCCCCTAGATCCAAATCTCTCTACCATGGATGAAAAGTACATATAGGCCATGAATTTACCATAATATCATAATTTATTATGCATTTCCTCCTTCAATATATGAGCATCCAAACTTGTAGCTTGAATTGGTAGACTATGATGAGAGAGATCAAGGACGGATATTAAGCCAAATTGTCATTTCCCTTGTCTTCATCTACCTGTGACACCCATTTAAATACATTTACCATTAATATAAAACTTCATATATCCTCCTAAGTAACTCACCTTACCATAAGAGTGGAGTTGGAGGTTTGAGGCTTATGTAGGGTTTTAGGTCTTATAGGCCTAAATTAATCTCCAAGGTACCAGACCACCTGTAGGTGAATGTGGTGATATCTAATCCTTATTATAGATTTTTTAATTAAATTTAAAATATTTTATTGAGTGAATCAAGCATCTTGATGGATAAAATGAAACTAAGAATCCTCAAAAACCTTAAACAATGCAAAGAAATCTTAAACTATGCTAAATAGCTCATGGATACATTTAAAGTTGGTTTGTGGGTGTTGGTATTGAGGGCCTTATATAATTTTATTTCCTTTGAAATAGGTACTTCTCCATATTCTTATATCACCCTTTCAACATAAATAAGCCATCATCCATAGACTTTCAACTTGGAGATTGGTTGCCATGAGCGCAAGCTAAGTCATGTTTGATGCCTTTTTATTTCTTTCACATGGTGGGTGTTGAATATACTTGAATGAGATATGATATGACCAATTTGTGACCATGTGGAGTATATGAGGAACATGGGGGGAGCATAGAAACTCTTCACTAATCATCCTTGTGTGTGTTATGTTTCTTCATGAAACAGAAAAGTTTTATCACATAAACTACAACTTTCCAACCATATAAGACATGATGTTGATATACCCTCACAAGTGGCATGATATCATTAATAAAATAAATTATGATACTCATTAGATCTTTGGAGACCTTTTCCCATGTTTGAGATATCACAATGAGCTTGAAATTTTCAAAAATTTGTTTGTAATTGAAATTGTGGGTATTATAAAAGGTTTAAAACCACTTAGGGGTCTTAGTTATTGTTCATAAATATTATGTATTTGATCTAAAAACCAATTATAATTATTTTAATCCCACTATAAAATCTACCTCTAGCCAAGAGATTAGGCTTTGAATTCCCTTGTATGGATCATACCATTCAACTCAAACTGGCCCTTATAAGCTTGTCAAGACCTCAATGGGGATTCTACTACCTTTTCTACCTTTATCTTATCTTTGAGGAACTAGATTCCTCTCTGTGATGCCTTCAAGGGATTTGACATGAGATATATAATCTTATCTAACTTTGACCTAATTAACATACAAGAACATACAAGTCTTGAAAACACCTAGAACACATAATTTATCTGCATTTTTATAGGTTTGAGATCTTGAAAATACATTGAAGAACAAGAAGAGGTAAATGAGATGTCAAGTGTATTTTCAAATTAGAGGGTACATATGGAGGGAAGTTGAAAAGTCACCTTTTCAAGTGTGTGGGGCCTTTTTGGTGAATGAAGAGTATTTAACTTCTAAAAAAGACATTTTTACATATAAAATCACCTTATAATAATATTATGATGGCTATGAAACCCCTTTTGGAGACATTTTACTCTTAGCGGTGACTTTGGTGGTGTCCTAGGGGCCATAATAGCACTATTCACATAGTTTGAACACCCCTTGAAGGGAATAAATACATGACATCAAATGTTAATAACAATTGAAGTATTTACCTTAAATTTGGTGAAAAAACCTTAAAATATGATAGAGGCTTCAAAAAAAGTTACCACTCTAATCTCTTTTAATTTTATCATATTCTATAGGTTCTTAACATGATTAAATGGACACATGACTAGCCATGGGCTGTAACATCATAAATCATCCTATTATGAGTAATTTTGGATAATAAATACCATATCATGACTTGGTGTAGACTCTAAGACATAATAAATATAATATGGAACCTTGACACAAGTTCAAAAAAGATGAGATGGGTACTACCATGGCATTTTTTGAAATAATATCACTGGTTGAACATGATTCCTATGAGGCTAAAGACAACTAACCCTCTCCTAGACTAATAATGACATCCCAAAGACTTATAAAGATTAACAAGGACATAATTCAAGTTTTTTGAGTAGAATTTTATCCTTTCTAAGTCCAAGGGTAGAAAGATATCAATATAAACTACATGGAAGGCACATAAATATTGTTCAAGATCACCTTTGCCTTGATAAAGAGGAAGCATAGGAGACGCAAGACCAACTAAAAGAGGATATGATGAAATTTTAGGAGCCAAAGAATGATGTAATAAGGTACAAGAATCTAGGTAAGGGATAACATGATAAATGGTTTTCTCTCTATTAGATAGCTTAGTTTGCAAGTTAAGAAGAGAAGCATTGGTTATAGTAATGGGAGGGGTATATGCAAAATGAGTAGCCATGGGCATGGATAGCTAAGTGAAAGTATGAGATGTTCCTATGTCAATATATAAAGTAGTATAAGTGACTAAGGGGATATAGATAGGTATATATACAATGGTAGAAGTAAAACATTGGAAGTAGGGGTCTTGAGGATATAAAAGGGAAAATATTGAGAGGAAAATGTGTATAATTTAACATGATGCTTATATTTATATTAAATAAGTATGATAATGATGTTATTCACCTCATGAGAGTATGCTTGGAAACATTAATGAAATGAGATAAATATTTCATTTGATCTTGATCTACTTCATTAAGCTAATTTGTTTCAAGGTTTATTTCAGGATCATTATCATATTCCTCTTAAGTACTATCAATATTAGTTTCAATGTGAACTTCATTTTCACCATGATTTCCATTAAAAAATAAACTAAAGGGAGCTCCATGTATGAAAATGGATTACCAATCAATATATCACTATTCCTTAGAGGCATACAATATAATACAAAGAAAAAAATGAATGAATATTGATACAAGATAAATCAAATAAATCTACTTTTCTAAGAAGATAATGCAAGAGGAAATAAAAGACATAGGGTGATCTAGGTAGGGGTTTGAATTATTTTTAGGATCTTAGATATAATTTATTATTTATTTATTAGTGTCATCCTAATGTTTCATATCACTACCTATAGAGTTATAACCATGCCTATAGCTCACTAACCCTGATTTTGAGGGTAAGTTTAGAATAACTCCCTAGATGATACACTCATCTCAAGTGCACCAAAAATTAGATGTAAAAAATGAATCATATTTGTGTAAAAAAGGAATCAAAAGCATTTTTATGTACCATGAGGCATGTGGAAACTAAAGTCTATGTTTAGCTCTATATTATGGCTATGAGCATTGAATTAAAACCCCTCATGTCATGATGTCTATAAACAGAAATCTACATAGCCCTTCATGATAATAGCTAAGTAGTTTTAAAAATACCAAAACATATCTTATAAAATAATTTAAAAACTTAAAATTAAAGATAAAATAAAGTGAAATATTTTTGAATAATAATATAGCAAAATTTAAATCGAAGTCAAAAGAAAGAGCCTTTGTGTTGGTATCTATTTGTGGTGATAAAAATACTTTTTTAGTGTCATATTACTCTAAAGATGAAAATGATAAATATATAGTATCAAATGTTTAGTATTGCATTATTTCAATGCAATAAATTTAAAAAATTAAATAGAATTGAATTTAATTAAAAATTTAAACTATTTAAATATGGTTTAGGATAATATATTATAAAAAATACATTGAAATATAGAGATATACTAAATT